>QEPC01012575.1:1705047-1740275 GCA_003113815.1 Sphenodon punctatus | reverse complement strand
ACTGGTGGCAGGACGCAGAGGCAGTGCTTGGCAGTGGCAGGAGGGAACATGAAGCAGGGTATAGGTGGGCCCTGCTTCAGGCCCAAGCTATGAACAGCTCCCACACTGCGAGGAACCTAGAGGCAGCCCTGGCCACCATGGTGAGGGAGTGGCTCATGTCAGGTGCAGCCTTCACCAAGGGGTGTGTGGTGACGGACAACGCCGCAAATGTACTAAAGGCAGTCCGTGACAGGGACTTCACCAGCATCCCTTGCTCCACACACACCCTTCACCTGGTGGTCAGGGACGCTCTGGGCTTGGGGGATAAGGGGATTGGGGAAAGCACCCTTAGCTCCCTGATAGAGCCGGGGAGGAAGCTGGCTGGGTTCTTCAATCGGAGCGTGAAGGGCAGCGAGCTCCTCTGGGAGAAACAGGCCAAGCAAGGCTCCCCAAGGCAGTAGCTGGTTCAGGATGTGGCCACCAGGTGGAATTCCACCTTCTTGATGCTCGAGCGGCTTGTGGAGCAGAAAGTCGCCTTGCATCAGATGTAACTGGAGATGGACTACGGGGCACCGGAAGGGTTTAATGGGGTGGAATGGGAACTCCTGGCTCAAACGGTCTTCGCCCTGAGACTGTTCCTGGGTGTAACAGAGACCGTGAGCAGCTCCACTGCTACACTCAGCCAGGTGACCCCTCTGGTCCAGAGTCTCCAGAGGAGGCTGGATGAGACTCTCAGGGGGTGGGATTGTGGCCCTGTGGGCAGGAACTGGCCGATGAGGTGCTTGAACTGGTGCAGAAGCTGAAGTCAGGGCTGGAGGCATGTTTTGATGTCCTCCTGCAGTGGGAGCAATATATCCTGGCAACAATGTTGGACCCCAGGGTCAAGGACAGCATGGCACACCAGACAGTGCTCTATGCCCTCCGGAAGGATGCACTGGTGGAGAAGGTCCAGCAGGCAGAGCGGGCTATGCAGCAGGACAGCCCTGTGGATGGTGAGAGTGGGACCACCCCTCTCAGCCAGGCAGGTCTATCCCTGCCCCCAGCCCTAGCAGTAGCAGCAGCAGTGCCAGCAGCAGCAGCACTCCTGTTGCCAGCAGCAGCAAAAGCAGCTCAGCCTACATGCAGGCTACTCTGGGGAGCATGGGGTCTTCCACAACAATAGGGCAAGCAGCGTGGCTGAGGGCAGTGGTGGAGGTGGTTCCCAGGCAGAGCTACGAGAGGGAGTACGAAAGCACTTCAGCAGCCGTGGAGACCTACCTGGAGGAGGAGCCATGCATTGATCCCAGCAGCGATCCCTTGGCCTAGTGGGCCGGCAAGGCCAACGTGTGGCCGACCCTGTCAAAAGTGGCCAAGGGTCTCTTGTCCTGCCCACCAACCAGTGTCCCCAGCAAGCAGGTGTTCTCCATGGTGGGGGACATCTGCTCCCCACACCACCTGAGACTGGGGGCCAAGTTGGTGGATCAGTTGTTGTTCATTAAGGTGAACCTTGCACTGCTGGGAATCCCCGAGCTTCCCCTGGACAAGGATTGATGGTGCAGTGGCACACGCCATTCCATGCCAGGGGCAGTCATAGGACAGGGCTCCTCCTCAATCTGGGCTAGGGCTACTGAGGTGCTGTCCCTCCCTCCCAACATCTGGCGCCCGTCCTGCCCCCCCCCCAATACTAGACGGTGTTGGCCGCCTTATCTGACTGACCTCAGGGTGGCATTAGGAAACTGTAAGCCTTCAAGCCGGCCTATGGCTACACGATCTCGGCCCACCAATGTGACACTGACTGGCTCTTGCTCTCTCACGCTGCACAGTCTTTGCTAGCCTATCTGAGTGCCCTGCTGCCAATGTCCCAGCCTGCCTTCCCTACTGCCTCTCATGCCACTCTGCCTGTCTGCCCGCCCAGCTTGCTGTCAAGCTCAAAGCATGCCTCAGTCCACCTTCCTGCCTCCCATGCCAAGGTACCTGTCTGCCCACCCAGGTTGCCTAGCTCAAAGCCTGCCCAAGCCCGCCTACCCTACTGCCTCTCATGCCACGCTGCCTGCCTGCCCAGACTGCAAAGCTCGAACCCTGACTCAGTCTGCCTGCCTGCCGCTCGTGCCACGCCACCTGCCTGCCTGTCCCAGCAACCAATGTCTTCTGCTGCTAGTGCCAATGGCCCCCAGGCCTATATGCTGTCTGTGTCAAGGGTTCTGTAACCTGGCAACCCACTGTCTGCTGTTGCCAATGTCCCCCAGGCCTATATGCTGTCTGTGCCAAGGGTTGTGTACCCTGGCAACCAATGTCTGCTGCTGCCAATGGCCCCCAGGCCTATATGCTGTCTGCTCCAAGGGTTCTGTACCCTGGCAACCAATGTCTGCTGCTGCCAATGGCCCCCAGGCCTATATGCTGACTGTGCCAAGGGTTCTGTACCCCATGTTGCCGCCAAGCTCAAAGCCTGCCTCAGCCCACCTTCCTGCCTCTCATGAGAAGGTGCCTGTCTGCCCACCCAGGTTGCTGCCAAGAGAGAGAGAAAGTCTCCCCACTACTAGAAGGAGAGACAGACACAATCCCACTTATGCTGTCACCTGCACTATATGGCTGGAGAGAGAGGCTTCCCACTAGAATGAGAGACATGGGGTGGGGGGAGGCCAGCTCAAGCTGCCACCTGCCAGATCCGGGAAGAACTCCCATCTGTGCTCGATGCCCACATCCAGCAGCAGAAAAAGCGTACCAGACTGAGGTGGAATATAACAAAACATGGAATGTATTATGTGCCTGCTGTTCCTACCTATACTTACCTATTGCACGATTGAATGAAGTGTGCCCAACCATGCACTAATTCTAGGGACATCATTCAACTCCCATAGGCTTTAGGTTGTCATTCCACTATACCTGAAGCAGTCCTGTCCGCCCATCCCAGGAACCATCAACGAGATTCTGGGACCATCATTCCAGTCACAGGGGGTTGTCATTCCATTCTGGGTGCTGCCACTGCTCGTGCCTGAATGGCCACCGGCGCCCACCTGCAAGCCTTCCCCTTCCCTCCCCCCCACCAGCCTACGCCTCCGCACCCACCCATGGATGCCCGCTGTCAAAGAGCCTGTCTTTCTTTCTCTCTGGCACATCCACACAAACACAAGGCCTGCCCCTCCTGGGGGGCTGTCTGCAAGTTGAGACCCTGCTGCTGCCTGGCACATCTTTGGGTTAATTCCTTAACTACGCTACATGTGGTGCCAGGTGCTTCTGGTAGGGATCGACAAGCTGTATGAGATTCTGCCACCTGCCCAGCCAGTATTGCAACACAGAGGGATAAAAGATTGGCCGGATAAAACAAAGCTCATAACAATAACAACAAATATAACTTTTATTAACAAAAACAACAACAAGAACAACATTATAAAACAAAAACCAAACATTTTAAATGAGAAAGGAAACTTTGTTATCTATTAGTCTTTGGGCCTGCCCCCCAGAAGTGGGGGAAAGGCAGAAGGGGTGCACGGGAGGTAAGGGCAGGGGGCATCACACCCGCCGGCATTTCATAGCCGTGCTCGATGGCATAGTCGATGGCCCCTGCCACAGTCACCTGCCAGTTGGAGACCAACTGGTGGAAGAGTTCCAGGTTGGCCATCTTGGTGGAGACGTACTTTGAGACATACTACGCGTATGCCTCCACCTTCTGTTCCCACACCTCGACTGCCTGGAACCATTTCACCAGTCAGTTCTCCATGGTGGCCGTTGTCTGCTGCAGGCCAGCCACAAAGTCCTAGGTGGGCCTCTCGACCTCGGCCCGAAAGGCCCTTTCCGCTGGATACTCCCAGGGCCCAGGGGACTCCACATTGAAGCTGGAGGAGGGGGAAGGGCTTTAATGTCTTCTTTTTTGGGTTGCCTACCCTCCCTTCTTCTGGCGCTGATGCTCCACACCAGAGGTCCCCCGCGTCACCATCAGGTTGTGCGCTTTCTCTGCATGCACAATTAGGCCCAATATGGTCCCCTCCCTGGCTCATTTGAATCTTTTGCCACATTCCTAAAGAACATAAAAGATAGGAAGGAACATAAGAAGTGCCATACCGCACCAGACCAATGGTCTGTATCAAGCCCTGCCCGCATTCTGTCTCCACAACAGAATGTGGATGGGCGACAATCTCTGCAGGGGACTTCTATTCCTAACAGGTCATGGAGGGCAATGCATACCCTGTTGTTCCAGCCTCTGTGCCTTACCTTGCAGACAGCAAATCTGTTCTCCTTATCATACCACCACCAGACATCAGACCTTGTGTGCCTGCTGTCTGGCAGTGGCACTGGCGACCTCTGCCTCGGTGTCCTGCACGTGGCCCCCTGCGCCGGCATCTGGCTATTCCTCACCCTCTTGAAACAGGAACACATAAACACCACCTAAGTAATATCATGCATTTATGATGATGCCTCTAGTCCTCCCTCCTTGGGGTGCTAGGGATGGCAAATGGAGAGACCCTGGCTGTCACGCACAAATCTGCCCTTCTTTGGGTGCTAGGGAGGGATGGCAATGAAGACGAAACCCTGGCTGGCACATGCAAATCCTGCCCTCTTTGGGGCACTAGGGATGGCAACTGGAAAGGCCCTGGCTGGCACGTGCAAATGCTGCCCTTATTTGGCAACTGGAGAGTGGAGACCCTTGCTAGGGATGGCTGGCAGGCACATGTTTGGGTGGGGGTGCTGTTCGTGCTCATGCCTGACTGCTGGAAGAGCCCCACACACTACAGTACCCTCTCTCTCTGTGGCAGACATCTGCTGCCACCTGCTGATGTCCACTGTTTGTGCCTGACTGATGCCCACCACCCACACACCCACGCACATGCCAGTGAGCTCACTCTAACTGATAGAGCCTTTCTTGTCCACAAAGTTAAAAAAAAAAAAGTTTACAAACCTGGCAGCACCTCCTGTGCCTGCCGTTTACTCCTCATGAGAGGAGCCGGCCACCACCACTGAAGGTCCAGGGGCTGGGGCAATGACCTCTTCCTCTTCCTCCTCCTCCTCCTCTTCCTCCTCCTCCACCACCGGCTCTGGGAGCACCACCTTGGCTGCACGGTGTTTCATTAGAAACGTCGTCTTCATTTTTTTTCTTATTTTTTTTCAAGAAACAAAAACACACAGCCAACAGCCACCCACCAACACTCACGAACCAGCCAAACCAAAACCAACAGTCAAACCAACACACCACACAGCCAAACCACATGAAACAAAACTGAACACCCAGTCAGCCACAACACACACGCTCTCACCCACACAAGCTCCACACGCACTTGAATTTCCGGTTTCTGGCACGATCACGGGCTCTCGTGATACCTTTTTCTGAATGACCGAACTGAACGTGACCAAATGACTGAACCTGAACTCGGTGACCGAACCGAACAACCGGACCGAACCAAACCACTATCTGTTCGCACATCCCTATGAAACATTATACAAGCACTGCAGGCCAAATAGGAACTGGAGGCAGGGCATCTTAAGGGGGGTGCTCAGAATGGGGGGTGGGAGGGTTCAAATGGTGGCTCTGTGCCATTGATCTCTTCCTTCTCTTTGGGAGTTTTCAGATGAGATGCTACCCCACATGGCCACCCATGAGCCATGGATCCGACTGCATGTCTGGAGGTGGAGCAGCTGGATGCATGCTCCCATGAGCCACAGAGCACCCACTGTCAGCCACTCATGGAGCAATACCTGGAAATCCAGAGTGCACCATGCGAGGCCAGTCAAATGTGCGATGGCTGCCTCCATAGTCAGGGTAGCCACATTGGGAGCCACCCATTTGAATCGCTCCCCATGCACTCCACCTGTGTGGGTGCTCCATAGAAGACCTGCTTGGCGGCCATGGATGCCCCCATCAGCTTGCTCTTTGAAAACACCCTTTGAGTGCATGCTCTCATCTCTACTCCCTTTGCAAAGGCATGTCCTAAAGGACCACACAACAATGTAGTTTGGTATAGAAAGGGCATTGGCCACAGGTCTATTGAATACAGCATCAACCATGGTGTCCTGTATTAGTGCACATCTTGCTATATTCTGGGGCGCCCCCAACATCATGAGTTCTTCCCCTTACATGCCAATAACAGAGAGGGAACTGCAACTGGCTTTGCCACTAGCTAAATTTTCCCAGAGGAGGGGCAAAGCGGCAGCACCCAGCCCTCCCCCTTTCATGGTCCCACATGAAAGAGGGACCCCTCGACCCCGGTGGGAGTGAGGGGAGTGGAGATAGGAGGAAACATGCACAGCCCGTGCCAGGACCTCCCCCATCCCCTGGCTGTTAATAGCCATTCATGTAATTCTATAGGTCTGCCCCACAGGACGTTATGCTTTATGAGCTTCCCTGTCTTCTATCTGACCATAGTTGTGACTTTTTTAACATTTTACCAATACTGGCCTGCAAGGACACCGTGCTACAGAGAAGGTGAAAAGGCCAATCATAAGATACATAAAAAATTTCTTCTCAGCCCTGAAGTACAGCAACTAGCTTATGCCCATAGCAGGATCTGTATAACATACCATAAAATATTGACAATGACCTAATATCAGTTGAGGGTGCATGGCTTTTCTTCCTTCACCTGGGCAGCCATTGATCAGAAACACTGTCCATGTGGCAAGGGGGCACATATAACCCCCTGCCCATCCCTGCCCCCCCCCCCAGGTGTCTTCTTCAGCCAGACTGGCTGTGTGCCAGATATGCAGGTAGGTGTGCCCCTAGGGTTGCCCCTCACCTGTGACACCTGGGGTAGGGAGGGACACTGGGTCCTGGTCCAGCCCCCGCAAATGGTGCCTAGCAGGGGCTTTCTGTTCCCTGGACTCACTCTTTCAGTGCTTGCAGTTAGGGACTAGATCTAAGGGGCCAGATCTAGGAACTGGAAAATAGCAAATAAAAAAACAGCCAAGAACTGGATTTGGCCCACAGGCTAGAGGTTCCCCACCCCTGCATTGTGGCCTTACTCATGTAAGTGAAGTCCAGCAGCGTTACCCTGACCTTGAGTCAATGTTTGTGATTTTAGGCACTCAGTCCACTGCCAGACCTCACACCCCGTCCCCTTTATTAGGTAGAGAGGAGTGACTCTGCAGCTGTGTTCTACCTGCTGGCTCTTTTAGTTACAACAAAAATGCAGATGAAATGAGAAACCATGGCTGCTAATGGAACTGCACAAGGATCCTGCTTTTTGTCTGTGCTGCTCTACTCCCCATATGGCTGGTTCTCTGTGGGCTGTTATATGATTGATAGCCTCAGCTCTTGTTTCAGCGGACAAAGGATCTAAAGCTTTCAAAGCCAAATGGAGATGCTTTTGGTTGCTGTTAGGTTGGAGGAAAGTTAGTAACTTAATCTCTGCAGAGAAGTGGTAAATATCAGTTTGAAATCCAAACACAGAAACATCTTGTTTGTGACCCTGAGCCAGTTACACCTCCCAGCAGCTCTACAGGGAGAAGGGGCACTGGACTGGGACACCTAATTTGAAGACATCCCAGCATGGGGCTGGGACAGGACAGAAGAAGCAGACTAACTTTATTACAGTAATGTCTAGAGATCCCAGTGGTGAACTGCGTGGACTCTTGTTGCTAGGCACTAAACAGTTAAGAGACGGCTCTTTCTCTGATGATCTTATAGTCTGAATAGGCAGGATGGATGGTAGATAATTCTGCTCTGTGAAGCTGAGATGGAGAGGTTTTGCCAGTGTCTACAAGAGAGACAGTGTAGTCTGGTTGCTAAAGTTTCCGCTCTTTTAGTACATTTTAATGAGTTTTAAATTTTAAGTTGTGATTTTAATTGTTGATTTTATTGTGGACTGTTGTAGTTTGTTGTGAGCTGCACTGAACTGCTATTTGAGCAGGAGGGTGTGGGATAAAATATTCTAAAATAAATAAAGTGCTGGATTTGGGCCTTGGAGACCAAGGTTCCTTAAAATTCCATCTTAGCTGTGATCTCACTGTGTGACTTTAGGCAAGTCACTATCTCTCAGCTTCAACTCCCCATTAAAGTGGGAATAATAATAACCTACCTCATGGGGTAGTTGTGAAGGTGGGCTAGATAAGGAGCATAAAGTACTTTGAACACTGAAAGTGCTATAGAAATGAAAGATAACTTAGCACACACCCTTTCCTCTGTTGGGTTGAGGAACATGAAGTAGTGGAAGCCCCATTGTTTCATCTGGACTAAATCACCAAGTAAACTAGAGAGAACTATTCTGCATTGGCCAAAGGACAGGCGTGGGGCATGGGTTTGACCTTAGCAGTTTCCTTATTGTTTCTCCTGTCTCCAGCTTCAGTGAGTGACAATGGTCCTGCAATCGCTCTAGGAAAGCCCTGTCAGGTAATGAATCTGCTTATCAAGGGAGTAGCTATAATAGGGACAGACCGTGCCGTTGCTCCAGGGCCCACAAGCTGGAAAGGAGGGGGTGGGGCATGCTCCCTGGTGCGGCCATGGCCCCTGCTGATGGGGGTGCGGAGGGGGAGGGAATTCCATCTACTGCACCAGGGCCCATTCCAACCTTGCTACCTACATCCATGCTGTTTGCTCAAGATGCTTTCTCCCTACAAAGGTGCAAGCATTGAAGAGGGGACCCTGTCTTTCTGGGTCCCATTGCATTCCTGCTTGTTAGCATCTAGCTGGTAAAAAGTCCATCATTTCCTTGGCGAGAAGAGCCCCTCTGCATGATAAGAAATACAGTTTTACAATGCCCAAACCCAACCCATTCATTAGCTGCCAGGCCTGATGAGGGGTGTTATGTCATGCTCAGACCCCTCTGTCCAGGGATATAATCTGGGATAGGAAGGCAATGTAGCACATCGCTGCTCTGATTCACTTTGACATGTATTTAGGGTAAAGGTAACCACCACACACTTGTATCCCAAACCCCTTTAACTTAATGAGATAAATCACTTATTTTATTAAGGAGACAAATTGGTTAGAGAGAAACCTAGGGAGAGTGGGGGAGGGAAAGTGAAATCACTAAGGCCATTTGTCACCGGAACACTGATCCTATCCCCTGTCATCCCAACCTCCCTGAGAGGACTGAAAGGAAAAGGGATGCAGGGTCTGCTTTTCCGTTATACACTATTCTCTCCTGTGTCTTGGGTTAAAGGCAGAAGCAGTGAGCCCAAGAAAGGCAAAGACTGCTAGTGTCTGAGTGGGAAATGGAAAACCATTTTGGAGTGTTCTTTACAGCAGAGCTGTGGAACTCCTGACCTGTTGGCCAAATCCAGGCCTTGGCTGAGTTTTATTTTGTCCATTTCAAACTCCTGGATCTGGCCCATGGATCCTGTCCCTACCCTGGAGTACTGAAGGAGCATGATCAGAGGGAAGGGAGAAGAGATGAGGGTAGGCACTCAAGGCTAGAGGATGGATCCATGGCAGAAAGCCAGGATCTCGATCCTCCCTTTCTCCCATCCTAAGAACATCCCTAAAGCACCCTCATTTCCTATTTAGCCTGTACTAATTTTGAAAGCAGCCTGTGGATGGGGAAAAGATTCCTCACCTCAGTTTTACTGTAACCAAGGGGCTCATTCACACAATACCCGCCCCTTTGCAAACTCACTGCTTGTTCCTTATGTGTTTGGCTTGTTTGGTAGCAGTACATTCACACAGCAGCTGATTTTCCCACCCCTTGCATCAGGTGCCAAAGAGCAGCAGTTCATCATTGAGCACAGGAAGTAAGAAAGATTTCATACACTGCTCATAATGTGGGTTTGTGCCAGTACCCACTCTAACAGAATGTAGTGTGAATGAGTGCCAAGTAGCTCCACTAATTTACTCAGCTTGCAGCTGTGCTGATCCCATCATCTCCAGACTGTTACCAACTCCTCACCAATTGCTCTTTGCTTTTGTAGGGATTGGAAAAGGCTCACTGCAGTTCCCTTCTTGGGAAATGAATGTTCAGAGGTTTCCAAACAGAAGCACATTGTGTTTTCAGTATAAGAGCTGTTACCCCATCTGCTTTTTGATATTTACAAAATGATTTTGACACAATGTTAGTAAAATTGTCTTCATTACATCCTCCCCCCTCACTGCCCGAATAGAGAAACAGTGGGATTTTTTTGTTCTCGTAAAAGTAATTCCTGCTTCTGGCTCCTATTATCGCTTTCTCTCAGCAATGCAGTTAGCCTGACAACATCCCTGTGAGGCAGGGTGCTGGTATTCTTCACATTTTGCAGACGGGGACCTTGAGGCACAGTTCTAAGGATATATTCACATAATAACACTCTTTTCAAGTGGATAGTAAGTGTGGCAGAAAGCCACTTTCTGAATAGTGTGTGAAATCCTTGCTGCATGCCTTGATGTCCACTGCTATTTCATGCAGAGAATGAAAGCGGCAGCTGTGTGAATGCACTGTTACAGAGCAAGGCAAGCACAGCCTAAGGGTGTGTTTTTAGACAATCACCTTCCCACCCATTATGCATGTTGCAGGACTGCATAGGGTGCCAGTGTGGCCCTGTAACATGCATGATAGTGGGTGATGGGTAGGTTATTTATGGATGGGGGATGATACCCTAGGGGTGCTTTCAAACAAGATGATAACCTGCTACGGTCAGTGTTCAATCCATGCAGCCCCCACTCATAGTTTTTAGCACAACAAACCTCATAGATGGGCAGACATTCCTCTCTGCTGTGCTCCCCCGAGAAGCAGTCGCTCCTTGGACACTCTAGGTTTTGCCCATGATTCAATGGGGCTGTATGCATGCATGGCTGCATCCATCCAAATTGATGGGACGTGGACACACGTTAGCCCAGATTCACCATCTGGACTATGCTGTGAGTGGGTGGTGGTCACATGGCAGGTGGGGGCTAATATCTGAAGGATACCTAATAAATGGGCAGCAAACACCTAGCTAGTGTGGGCTATCATCTTGTTTCTTTTTACCTTAAGGAAAAAGTGTTGAATTTGCAAGGGTGTTGTGGGAGTGGGGCTGAAGTAGCTTCCCCATGGTTACACAAGAAGTCTGTGGTAAGGCAGGGAATTGAACCCAGGTCTCCAAAGTTGTTAACTCACTGGACTATTTTTTCTCCATGACAATACACTAGCAACATTACACTAGCAGACAGATAGGTAAAAATTACTGCATGTGTTTCTTTCTACTTGATTTCTCCACCCCCATACACAACCCAAGCCATGATGTTGTCATTTTGGATCCACCCTCTCTCCCCCTATAAGACAGTGGCTGTTGCTGCTGCTGGAATCATAACTCAGGATGGGGAAAGTTAGCACTTACTCAGTCCCTGCCTGTTTTGTGCTCTTTCTACATGATTACTCTCTGCAGCCTAATGTGGAAAAAATAAACAAACAACCCTTGCCTCAGCAATTGGAAGAAGGAAACCAGTTGGTCTCCTAGCTCCATAGCCTCTGCAAGGCATTCAGGAGCTGTCCCCAAGCCTCTTACCTTAAGCTTTTATATAAGCTTCTTTCTTTTAGACCAGTCAAAATTAGAGCAATCCCACAATTCTGCTCTCTTTTGAGTTAAAGATTTAAGGGGTAAAAGCCAACCCTGCTGCCAATCCATTGGCTTCAAGGGAGTTACACCAGCAATAAACTTGACTCCACTTTCTCAGTCTCCACTTTCTCAGTCTCCATGAGATTTCTACCAGAAAGGGGCCCCATCTGCTACATTACAGGACTTGACCTTTCACTTTGCCATGAATATTTCAGGTGGTTGCAGAGGACTGGATTGGACTGGCTTTCAGCAGCAGCTCCCTGAAACAGCAGCAGAACCACACAGAGTGCTCCATGCCTCTTGCTTCTCAGCACACAGGAACCTTACCATGACGCTTAGCTCTGAGCATTGCTGGCAGGGCTTAATTAGAGCAAAATTCCTGCCTAATAAACCTCCCACAGAGCTGATTATCATGGTGAAGTAGTTAGCCTTATGAGGCAACTGTTGTGATAAGGCACATGGGTTACTTCTGAGGTGTTTTGCAGAGCACTGAAGATGTGTGTCTGTATCTATTTTACATCTAGAGTGTGAGGGTGTTTGATGTGTCAATCCCAAATGCAAGAAATGGAGACCAAGTAGTTCAGATGAGATCTTCAGCTTTTATTAGATCAACTTCTGTTAGTAAAAATATGCACGTTTTCAGGACACACAGAGTCCTTCCTCAGGCATGTAACGAGGTCTAACATGCCTGAGGAAGGGCCCTGTGTAGCCCAAAAGCTTGTACATTTTTTATTTTTACTAACAGAAGTTGGTGTAATAAAAGATACCAGCTGAACTAGTTTGTCTCCATTTCTATCTTGCATGTAACTTTATCTGCCTTCTTGCCCAGTCTTCTACATTACATTGTGCAGCGTACTTATTCTTGGTATCCCTCAAAGAGTAGCCAATTACACTGCCTGAATTTTCAAAGAAAAACCAGAACTGAGTGAGGGTGAGACTGGAGCTGTGTGTCATACTTTCCCTTTCCACCTCCTCACTTCACTAGCTCAAAAGGATTCTATTTTTCCTTTGTAAGTATCTCAGGAGCTCTGGCCCAAGCTTGGAGGCATCCAGTGAAACTGAAAAGAGGAAAATTCAAAACTGAAGAAAGGCAGCACTTTAACAGAACAGGCCACAGGACAGGACAATTCACTGCCACGGGGGTAAAAACACATGATTTGGGCCCGCTTTGGCCTGGGACCTGGCAGCACATGTTATCACATGCTGCCAGATGTTTGCTTGGGATTGCCCTAAGGCCATGTCAGGGCTAGCTCAGGCTATGACCTCTGGACAACCTCCAAACTCTCAACCCAGGCTAAGGCCCACCTGACTGAGCGAAAGCAGGCTAGAGCGGGCAAGCGCATCTGTGCAGCAATGGTTTTCCTGGCCTAGGCTGGGGGCCACCATGGCCAGCAGCTATGGCTGTGCCTCACTGGCCACCATGGCTGCCTGTCAGGGTGGGGTGCTGAAAGCACAGTATGGGTGGGGCTGCCCACCTGAATGTTTGTTGTGCTCTGGGGCTGGCAGATGGCTCCCTGGCTGTGGTCACATCAGATTGGTTCCCTGAGCTGGGCCATGTTGCCTGTGATTTTCTTCCCTGGGACAGCCTAAGGAGTGGTCCTGCTGGCCGCAGATCTGTTTTTACCCAAGGTACCACTGAGGCCAAGATTTTAACAAGTGTCAAAAGCAGATTAGAAATCTCTCTGGATGATAAGGTTATCCAGAGTTCAGCTGGTTTGTACCACTGAGGATGAAAGCCAATCACTAATTGTTAGGGGTTAGAAGGACAGGGGTAGGGAATCCCTGGCCCTAATGGGGTTAGGAGGACAAGGGTAGAGAATCCCTAGCCCAAATCTGCCTCGTGGCGGTTTTTAGTTTATTTTTATTTATTTATTTTTTATTTATTTAATATGTATATCCCGCCCCTCCTGCCCACAGGGCAGCCCGGGGCGGCAAACAACATTCATTAAAATAGCTCTTCCACTTCTTGGTTCTGGACCCCCCCAATGCAGCTCCCACCCTCAGATGGTGAAGGAGCGTGTTCAGGAGGAAAGCAACAGCAGAGATGGGAGTGCACTCATGGGTTCAGGGGTTGGATCCATGAGCCCAGTCCATGATGCAGACCCTCTTTTCCCCTTCCCTGCCACAAGCACCCACCCAGTCATGCCCTTGCATGCTCTACATGCCGTTCCCATATTTCTGCACTCCAAACCTACAGCCCCTTCCCCTACCCAAGCACTGCAAATTTCTGATCATTCCTATCACAGATAATGTTGAAATAACTTGAACTCTTCAGATTAAGTACAAATATGAAAATTATGAGTGGTGTAGGTCAACTTCCAGTCTCGTCACTATGCCATGTTTGTCAAGCTAAGGCCCGCTGAGAAGTATTCTTGGTGGCTACCCCATAGCCCTGGAATTCCCTTCCCCTGGACATTCACCAGATCCCAAACCTGAGCATGTTCCAGAGGCAAAGTAAGACCTTTTTATTTGACCAGACATTCAGTGGGTGATGCTAGGTGGTTGTTTTTTGGTTGGGGGTGGGTTATTGCAGGTTATATTTATTTAAAATTTTTAGTTACTATATATCTAATGAGTTTTTGAGTATGTTGCAAGGATAGGAATAGGCCAGGCAGTAAACATAAATAAATAAATAAATCATCACACATTGAATAACAAGGATGTTACTTAACTATGTGTAATAGGTTTGATGGATCTCACACTATTTCTCTATAGACTAGTGTCCTTTCCTTACCATCAAGCCACATTCGTACGTTACTTTAATCAACATCCTTACTGACACAGTCTGAGCAGATGCCAAAGTGGATGAAACCTTAACCTCACTTTAGTCAATGAAGTTGCAATGCAAACACAGCCAGGATTTCACCCAGTGGGTGAACAGGTTGGGGAGACTTAACTATCTTCTGCATTGTGGAGGTGACCTTGCTGGGACAATACTGAGTGATAAAGGCAGGGTGATCCAGGGAAATTCTGAAAGCCTGCCCTGTGCCTATTGCACAGAGGGGCATAAACCATTGACTCCTTTCACAAGTATTATGCTAACCCCAGACCTGTAGTAGGCAGAGAATTTATTTCAATTTGCAGCTCTGGCTTCTCTTCAGGCAGTGGATTTGGGGCAGTGGTATAACAGTCCAAAGCAAGTGAGATGGACCCACCTCTGAGTCCCACTATGTAAAAATAGGGAAAACAAATGGAGAGAGGTTCCCCAAAATTAGCATGTCAAGCTGAGAGTGGAGGTACCTGCCTTCTTCCTATTTTCATGCCCCTGGTTGGGGGCATAGAGGGTCTGCTCTTATTACCGGTGATTGCACTCCCTGGCACTAGACAGCTCTAGCTCCCATGTGTCCTCACTCTAGTCCTCATCCCCGTGTTCCTACACCCTGTGCCCAACTCACATGCGGCCAGCTGCATCCAGGCGCAGACCTTGTAAACGGTGGCCCCGTTGCAGAAGAAAAAGAGACCAAAGCAAAGGATGCAGCCGATGATGAGGAAGGTGGAGATGCCCACAAAAAACATGGCTGTTTTGAAGGCGCTGGAGGGGATGGTGGCAAAATCCAGTGGGCTGCCCTTGCAGATGAGCTCGCCTGTGAGGGCATTGCCGATGCAATAGGAGTAGAGACCGAAGTAGCCAGCTTGAGGGGTGTCAATGCTATCACCAATCCAGTAGGGCTGGATAAAAGTCACCGTCATGATGACGGCAAAGCAGAGGGTGAAGATGGCCCACAGCACCCCCATGGCCCGCGCGTTCCGCACATAGTTCGTGTGGTAGATCTTTGCTGCCTCCTGGGCTGGCAGCATCTTCCCCATGGTGATACAGGACACAGGCGACCTGCTGGGGGGCACGGAGCAGGGCACTGACTCCTGAGATTCAGGACCTGAGGTGCAGAGGTGCTGGCATGCACAGGCACTGGGACAGCAGGTGTGCCAGGCCCGTCAGGAACCCTCTCGGGCAGGCTCTAGAGTCCTGCTCTCGGTTCAGTGCCTAGGTCTCGGGGTTCCCCAGGGTCAACCTCCCAGAGGCAGCTCCAGTCCTCTCCCGGCTCTGGAGCTCCAGAGCCCCAGTTCCGCTGAGGAAGAAGTCGGAGTGTTACGGGGTCTGGTTCCTCCCAGTCCCGCTGCTTCTCCGGACTGCATCTGCCGCCGCCTCACCCGCGACCACTGAACACTCCGGCCGGCGGGCTCCCAGTACCGGATGTTGGTTCAGCTACGGGCGGCGCTTCAGCACCTCGGAGAGCGCCCTGCTGGAAGCCGCCCAGTCACAGCCGGAGTCGAAAAGTTCAATCCTGCCCTCGGCTGCTGGGGGTCAGAGAAGCACTAGCCAGCTCGGTTGGGTGTAACATCTGAGCCCGCCCTCTGTATCGGGGGTGGAGAGGTTGTGGGGCTGAGTGCGGGGGTCTGGGGGTGCGCAGAGAAATCTACAGAAATTCGGAGTAATAGCGACACGCCTGTGGCAGCCAAGCTGTTCCCCGCCGTCCCCAGCATACACACTAAGGACCCCTTGGTTTCGTCTGTCTCTACCCACCACCCACCACCCCAATTGCGCTCAGCCCCCTGCCTTAGCCACAGAGCCAGTCCTGGGGGGAGGAGGCAAAAGGGGGCACTTCTCTCAGAGGGGGGCAAGTACACTATTAGGTGTCCCGAATTCAACGGCAGCGCAAGGATTTTTGTTGCTGCCCTACACGGCCCCAGCTCCACTCACCTCTCCTGCCCCCGATCAGCCTTACCTGAAGCGGGGTTCAAACTGCCGCCCTAGACCGCTGCCTGTGCTGCCTATATGGTAGCACCAGCCCTGGGGACCCAATAGTGCAATGCCCAGGAGGGGGTTGAGAAAAGCAAGGGTGCCCAGAGCAGGGGTCTTGGGGACCCAAGAGTGACTGCTGCAGCAGGAAAAGGGGAAATGGAAGGGGGCTGAGGGTCCTGGCAGCAAATGAGTAGGTGGGTGACTTTTGGGAGCTTAGGGCTCTAGCAGGAGATGGGTGGGGCAAGAAGCTCCAATCCACAAGGAGGACATTATTGGGGGGGGGGTCTTACCTGGAGCAAACAAGTGCAGCTTGTGAAATTGCTCTAGGGGTGAAAGAATCCTATTCTTCTAGATCTGTCAAGTCTCTCACATTGAACAGGAGAGTAATGCATTTGAGAGAGCAATTATTTCCCACCCAACTGTGCCTGCTTGCATGAAATTATATTATATTATTATTATAAGCTTTTCTATAACACCGGCGATGTACCTGAAAATAAAACCGCCTGCCCTGTCTCTCAGAGGTGCTAACAGACTACTAGATGGCTGACCTGAGAGTTCTGAGAAGCAACAAGCAATAAACGCTGCTGACCCTGGAGTAAGTAGCTGGACCATTTCTGAGCCTCCTGATCAATGCAGTTGCCCATGAGGGTAAAAAGATTGTCATAATCAATAACAGCAGTAAATATTGGCTGCTGCATTCTGTGCTAAGAAACTAGTAACTGTTCTCTCATTTCTCATTAAAGAAGGTGACAGAGAGGAGATACATGTGTGCAAGATAGACTAATACCCAGTACTCCTGGCATGACAGCAACAAAGTTTAGCCAGTTCACTA
Organism: Sphenodon punctatus; assembly: GCA_003113815.1. Taxonomy (NCBI): domain Eukaryota; kingdom Metazoa; phylum Chordata; class Lepidosauria; order Sphenodontia; family Sphenodontidae; genus Sphenodon; species Sphenodon punctatus. The sequence goes on along the minus strand of QEPC01012575.1, from coordinate 1,723,314 downwards.
TAAAGCTACAGTTATCGTGACAGCCATCAAACAGTTAACTAGTGTAAGATGGATGGGGTGTGTGGAATCAGGAGCAAGGGGCTGCTTAAAGATGCAACAGACTTCTTTATTTTTGCAGGTGTGTTGCTGCTAGATCCCAGTCCACAGCCTGGCTCAGCTTTAACTGCTAACTGCTTACCAGCCCCACCCCTGAACCTTTTTGCACCCAAATGATCTAGCCAATCAGGGCCAGTCCCCTGAAAGAGGGAAACCCTCCACTCCACCAGGGGGGTCAGCCATTTCCTGTAACTGATCAGCAGCTTATTGAGGTACTATAGCCCTCAGGCCTTAAGGGCCAGGTTTGTAACACTAACTTATTGGGAAAGATGCAGAGTTCTTTCCTAGTGGCTGAATTAAAAGCAAGAATTCATTTTTGGCCCTTGAAATGACTTAATATTGTGATTTCTATTTGTTTCATTTTTTTTTAATACAATAAAAAATTCAGCTGAGTTCCATTGCACTGGTCTGTAAGAGAATCCACATAATCTCCACTCTTAGAGAATTTTATTTATTTATATATACTTTTACCCTGCCCCTCTTGCTCAAGGCAACTCAGGGCAGCTTACATATAAAATTAAAAATACATTATCAATACAAAATGTAAATATACAATATATAAAAACATAACTGCATACATAAAATTCATTGTGATCTGCGTAAAAAAAACACACACACCCCACTCCCCCTAACCCACCCCCTCTCCCCCCAATGCCTGACAGAAGAGCCAGGTCTTACAGTTTTGTCAGAAAGCAAGGAGATCCAGGCTGAGGCAAATCTCCACCAGGAGGGCATTTCACAGTAACGGTGCAGCCGCTGAGAACACCCGCCTGTCTGTTCGCACCCGCCAATGTGGGACCTCCGGGAGGGCGCACCCAAATGACTGCAGGGCCGCCCAGGCGCTACACAAAAAGAGACTATCTGAAATGTGGGGGAAACTTTATTGTTAGAGCTGGATCCTCCATCTGGGATCCATCTGTGTTGCAGTGCAGCTCGCTTTGTGGAGAGAGGGCAAATCTAATTAGCTGATCGCTTTGAAACAAATACTGGAAAGGCAAAGGTTCAAGTGTAGCTTATGAAAGAGGTTATTATATGGATGCATGATTCCTTTCATTGTAAGATTGCTTTAAAAGTATTTATTATTTTCATCACAGCCTCAAAGCTAAGTAATAGGTTATTTTAAATTTTTATAAAGTTAGTTGATATAATTTTAAACTTTCATAAAATAAGATGTATATACATTTTATGCAAATGGTGCCCCACATAGTAGGTAATGAAAATCTCCCTCTTGCCATCCCCCGCCCCTCCCCTTAGCAGCTCTGTTCACGTGTCTTGGCCAAGTCTGCAGGTATTTGTACCACAAGCTCAAGTATAAAGCTAGGAGGGAATCAATCAGGAGTTTGGCACATCATGGTAACAGTAATATATTTATGTTTAGAAGGTGACTTGCTGGGAAAGAAGACATTTTTACAGTGAAATAAAGATAGGCATGATGCATTCACCAATCAAGAAAAAAGGGCAGAGCCACTGCTCATTTTCAAACTGGGGTAGCAGAACAGCACAGTGTGGGAGCTGGGGAATGAGGTCCCATCTCCCCTTCTCGGTAGTGGCAATGTGAGATAGAGAGTCAATGCAGGGGGAAGTCAAGGAACATGGGGTGGGAGCTTGGCGAAAGGAATGTTTTAACATGAACCTTCCTTCTTTGGCAAGACCTTATTATTAATGATGTACTAGAGTTAGCTGGCAGAGATCTGATCTGCCTATCCTGTGCACCCAAGGATAACTTTCCAAATTGCTTGATATTGCCTGGAACAGATTGTCTTTATACAAAGATCTTACAACAAAAGGGAGGAAACAAAGTTACAGAAGGGATTAACTTGGCCCAATGAGCATTCTCTTTCCAAAGGTAATTTGCCTCTGCAGGTGGTATATAGCATATCAGCTCAAAGAGCTAAGGTAGGAGTAAGAGAGTGTAACTGGGGATGGAGAAAGTTTGCTTGTTTTCACCCAGGCCGATTAGCAGGTTTCCACATGTGTTAATCCTTATAAAAAGAGAGCCACATGGAGTAACAGGTGTGAGAGCTGCCCCTTTCTCAAAGCTGTTTTCCAACCAAGCTGGGCCCCAAAATATTAATAGAGCAAATAAATCGATGTGTAAGCAGGTGCACTCAATTGGAATGTTCTCAGCACAGATGAGTGTGTATCAGAAATGCTGTGTGGGGCACTAACAGGTGCCTTGTTGGACTGGAACAGCTAACACAAAGGCTGGCTGAATATCTCTAGGTTTTGTTAACATTTCAGTTGGCTTAAGTCAATAGTCATTGAAATATTTTCTCCTCAGATCATCGCTAACTGAACTGCCACTGGGGACCTCAGACACAGAAAAACCAAAACATACAAATGCTGGATCTAATTTTGGATGCTCAGTTTGTAAATATCCTTCATTTTCTCAGCCCAAGTTGATTTCAACTGGACTTGTCAAAGCTTATCTAAAAATAAACCTATGGTGTTCTGGAGGTGAACATCCAAAGGCTGAGATACCCACCATCAGAAACTGTCTTTTAAACTCTCAACCTAGTAGCTTAAACAAGATGGAGAGAATCCTATATAGAGCCAAGCATACGATTCCCTTCCCTTGACTGCACTGAGGGGTGCTCAACAGACAGTCCAGGGGCCAGATGTGGGCTACAGAGCCATTCCTTACAGCCCTCAGACAATTGGCCTGTAAGCTCTTGTCTGCAGCTCACAGAATTGACTGCCTCTGAAGAGTTGCTGCTGACACTGCTTCAAGCAAGATTCCCCAGGTTGCTCCTCTCTGGCATTTGGGCAAGAAATTCAAATACTGGAGAGGAGAGGTGGCTATAGCAGTGACATTGGCATCTCTCCATGATTCCTGGCAACCAGCTGTTCAGCAGCACACTGAGAGCCACTTCTAGCAGGAGCAGGGTTGCCACAGGGTCTATCTGGAATGGTGACAGTGGCTCCCTAGGGCTAGGACTTGCAGTAGCAGCAGCAGCAGCAGCAACTTCTCCTCAGGAGCCTTGGAGGTCAGTTTTACTGGCAGCAGAGGGTTCCAAAAGCTTGTTGTGGTTGAAGTGAATGGGAGTCACTTATACATGCTTTGTCTGCTGTAAATTTAAATGGAGTCAAATTAAATTTAGGTCAGGAGCCTTTGATTAGGGGGCAGGAAAGATGTGTGGCCCAGTTTGGGGCTAACCATTTTATTGTGGTCCACACAATTTAAGATGAGCAATTGAGTAGACAGTCAGCTTGAGAAACCACTGTGAGAAGTCATTCCTTCCTGGAGAAACATTCTATTCTCTTCAAGGCCTTAGCCCTGTAGTATCTAGTGCCTTCTAAATGTATTGCTGCCATGTCAGGTTGTGATAATACTGGGCTAAGATGGATCATTGGTCTGACTCAGTTAGGCAGCTCCTTATATCTATACCATAAGCTGGATAAAATCCCTGCAAGTAACATCAGAGACTAAGGAAGTCACTGAGCAGGTGTGGCACTTCCCAACTGATCATGAGACCTCCCTAAGGAAATGAAAGCAGAAAAAGGTTTTGATCCTGCCCTCCTCAATCAGGCAAAACTTCCATTTGCTTTAACTGTAGTAGTGAACAAGTTTGGAATGCAGGAATGGGCTATGAGTTGGGATCCAGTGTTAGGAAGTTTTAGTCAATGAAGGGGAATTGTCTGGGAGAACTTGGGCTGGATCCTTCCTTTGTTGCAATGGGAGTTTTGTATGAGAGAAGGCTGCAGTATGCTGTCAGTTGTTTCTGTCTCCAGTCTTTAAACTTTCAAACTATTTTATGATTAGGACTGCACCAAATAGGTGATCCAAGTACTCAGATCGAGTTCTGAAGTTCCAAGGACTGGGTCTGGGTCTGGGTCCTTGGTCAAAACTCTGAACTTTTTCTGAGGACCTGGAACTCGGAACTCCAGATCCTGGAAATCATGGTGTCAAGCAGTGCCCAGAAAAGCAGGCTAAGAAGAGTGAGACAATTACTCAAAAAGACAAACCCAAAAAGTGCAACTGCATGCAGAAAGCCAAAAAAAGCCAGAGGTACCCACAGCATGGCCCACCATCAGCAACGCACCAACTTTAAAATCATGATGCCAGCCCAGCAGGCATAATAACACCCACAAGAAACCAGACATTCACACACACCCCAAAAAAGCCTTCATTGGGGCTGCCCACCTATGCAAGACAAGCCCCCTCTCCACACACCATATTATTTTAACCAGAAAGAAAGTATATCTCCCCTGTGCCCCAGCTCAGTGATCAGTCACATCTTGGCAAAGTTGAACCCACAGTCAAAATACAGTCACAGTGCCCACAAAAACCACAGCAAAAGTGATCTCTCTCTGGCCTCTTTGGTGCCAACTTGCCAATAAGCAATGCACGCAGCAGCAGCACCCACGTTAAAGTTTTAAGTATATTAGACACTGGCAACTCCCAGAATTGCTCCTAGTATATGGACAGCCCAAGCCAGGGAAAGTGGAGCAAAGTAGATCCCTCTGGGCTCCATGGTGCCAAGCAGTGCAAGCAGCAGGCAGCAGTGGTACCCACTTATTTTTTTTAAAGGCATGACATTGGCGTGGCACTGGCAACCTCCAGCATTGCCCCTATGGACAGCCCAGGCCAGGGGAAGTGGAGCAAGGCAGAGATTCCTCTGGCCTCCATGGTACCAAGCAGCAGGCAGCAATGTGGCACCCACTTATTTTTTCTTTAAAAAAATCATGGCATGGTGGGAGTAACACCCAGCATTACCCCCATGGATAGGCCAGGCCAGGGGCCTAGGGATAGACCTCCCCAAGTCAATTACTTACAAATCAGCAGTGTAGCACACCGCCAAATTCACCTAAGAGAATGGAAAAATGGCCCCACAGCCACTTTTATTTTGCCCCTGCCAGTCAATCAAAACCTGTCAATCACTCACCTGTCCCTTCCTATACCCCCTCCCCCTCCCCACCAAATACGGCACTAAGTTTTGTTTCCTACCTCAGAGAAGCTAGGGTCAACCATCTGGGGCACTCCGGCCACACGCACAATGAGGCCAGCACCCGATCGGGTTTTCTGAAGTTTTCCAGGTACCGACCTTGGTTCCCGGAACTTCGGAACCTAGGAATCCAGAACCGGGGAACAGACTCCCTGGTGAATTCTGAAGTTGTCCTGGTACCAAGTTTCAGCTCAGTTTGTGGTGTTATGAGAATTCATGGGCTAATCTAGTCTGGTGTACTGACACAGGAGTGGCACATGTTGTGCACACATGATTGGGAGAGGGACAGTTCTCATGACCCAGACACGCTTTATATGCCTGTACCATTCCACACCTTTGGATTTTGAGACTGAGAGCACCCTATCGACTCTTCGGCTACCCTAAGTCACAATAGAAAGTATTCTGCTCTTGCTGCTGCTCACGCTCACCTTAGCAGAAGTCTTTTCTCACCAGCAAGGAGTCATCTTCAACCTGGTAAGAGATGGGAATAGCTGCATTTGGCCATAAAGATTTTGCACCCTGCATCCTCTCCAGCATGGAAACTCTAGTGGGCAATGGGAATTGCATGCTCTGAGGATTTGCAGATAGTGCCTTGAACTATCCTTCCTCCTGGTTTTTGGTGAAATTCTGACTCTGCTAAAGTAAATGGCAAAGCTCCCATTGCCTTTGCTGGAGCCAGGATTGCACGTGGAACAACTTGTTTTTCAAGGGGTGGAGGCCCATTTCCCACCCCATTCAATGGAACTCATAAGAGCTTAGCACGAATGAAAATCAGATCACTAATAAGTGACTTCATCAGAGAGGAAGTCTGTGGCTAAGCCAGGAAGAGAACTCAAAGTCTGATATCCTGGCTCCTGGCCCAAGGCCTTAATTGCAAGGGTGGCTTGAGGGATAGTTGCTGAGTAGTGGGGCAAGGTCATAAACCCACAAGGATAATATGCCATTGGTTTCTGTACAAACCATAATCTTACTCCCCATCAAGCCCAAAAAGGAAGTGGGAATTCTGGATGGAGGTGGCAGTTGCTTCTCATACAGACAAATGCCCGATTCTGTGACAAGAATAGGAGAGACTCACAGTCATTTACTTGGTCTCTTTCCCTCCCGCCCCCTGCGCAAGTCAAGTACTGACTCTGTGTGCATGTGTGCCTGCATGTGTGTATGTGATCAACCCATGGTTAGGGCTGAATTCAGCAGAATTTACCTATGATTTGTTCAGGACAAGCTCCCAGTGGCTTCACTGGGAATTTTTAAATTCAGGACATGCTCCCAGTGGAATTTTAAAAAATAAAAATAAAAAAAATTCTGCGGGAGTCTGCAGGCCTCTGGGCCCGATTCTGTGGGCCCAACCCTTCCCTGTCCAGCCGGCCAGCCTGCCAACCAACTAACTTGGCCCTCCGACTCCCAATCCCGGGGCTGGGCTAGGCTGGACCCAGTGGTTACCATCCCCCTCCATCCTCCCCAGCCTGCAGCCCAGCAACTAACCTGGCTGGCGATGGAGCGGCTCTCAGCGCAGCCTGCACCTGGTGCGGCGGGGCCTTCCTCTGCAGGCACAGCCTGATGACGTGGCAGGCTTGTGCCTGCAGAGGAAGGCCCTGACATGCTGGGATCAGACTGCACTGTCAGAGCCACTCCACTGCCAGGCAGGCAAGTCCCCAGGATCCCCAACTCACCCAGCTTGCCCAGCAGCAGGGAAAACCCCGTGCAGCAGCTGCACGACCTCACCAGGGTTCCCCGGTTGCTGGGCAGGCCAGGTGAGTCATTCCTCCCCCCAGGCTGCCTTCCCTCTTCTTCCCCCCCCCCACTGGGCTGGGCTGGGCGGGGTGTGGTGTGTGTGCCTGCAGTTGCCTCTCCCCCCCTTCCTCTTCCTCCCCAATTTACCCAGCTGGGAATCTCTTCCTGGCACAAAATCTCCTTCCCTACTCCTCTCTCATGCACCAGAAGGGAAAATCTACATGGGGGGTGGGGCAGAGGGAGGGAGTGGAGGAGGATATTCTGCTCTGGGAAGAGATTATAATGGCTCTGTGCACCTGGCATAGCCAAACAGCAGGTTGTTCTCATGGACCAATTTGTATCCACTTCTCCAGTCCTTTGCCTGCTGCCAGCCCTGGGACATGCCTCTATTGTACTCCAGCCATGCCATCTCCTTGGCAATGTCTGGCTATACCGATTCATTTTGGTGGCATTTCACACATTTCTCCAGCGTTTTGGTCTCCACACACAGGCGGCTGGCAGCCCTGGTCTCTTCCAGTGTCTAGGGCATGCCCTTGAGTGCAGGGCCAGGGGGGAGGGGTGTAGCTGGGGCCCTTGAGGGGGATGTTGTCCCGGTCGGACTGTGAGCGGGACGGGGGGCTGGGCTGCTCTGCCCATCACAGCACTATTTCTCCATGGTGCTGTTTAATCTGTCCCTTGGGAGGGTGTGTGGCCCGGTTTACACAGGCTAGGGATGTCGGGGTGGGGAGGCCTTCCCCACACATGGGTTCGCCTGCCCCACATGGAGCAACCTGACTTTTTCTCTGCTGTTTCATGAGAGGCCATGGGTGGATGGTGCATGTGTCGCGGGGCGGGGGAAAGCAGTGCACCCCCCACAGCAACTTCAGATCGGCATTTGGATGCATGTGGGATGGGTGGGCCTGCATGGTAGTGTCTCAATCGAAAACAGCCTAAATTGAGTGCCCTCTAATCCTCACATTCCACAACTACCATTCACCACCCCTCTCCTCACCTCACCTGATGTAGGTATAGGTCATTCTGCCTTGTAATAGAGGGTTTGCCTAGATGAGCCTTGACGTTCCTTCCAGACCTATGATTCTAGGCTTATCCATAGTTCAGGCACATTGCAGGCAGAGAAAACAACTCCTGCATGTTATCACCCATGATGATTTCAGGTTTGCAAACAAGTTTATCCTTGTGAAAAGTGGATTAAGTCTAGCAACAGGTGTGAAAGCTATTCTAGTCCCAGAGCTCTTTTCTAACCTGCTTGAGGCATTAAAATATGTAAAGAGCCAATAAATACCAAGGAAAGCAGGTGCACTCTGTTGGAACATTCTCAGCACAGACAAGTAGGTATCAGTGATGCTGTGTGGGGCACTAACAGGTGCTTTGTTGGAGTGAAAGATAGAGCCAAAAAGGTGTGGAAAGCCAGTTCTAATGAGGAAAATAGTAAAGAGCATAAGCAGATTTCTGGGTGTACATGCCTGGGTGCCACCTGTGTAAAAAGGGCCTCTGACTGTCAGGAGCAGGGAGTGAATGTCCTGTTCTCCAAAGCAACCAAGAATGGCCACTGTCAGAGACAGGATACTGGGTTTAATGGACCATTGGTCTGACTCAGTATGGCACCGCTTATGTTCTTATAGAACTAGAATGGCTAACACAAAAGCTGGCTGAATGTTTCTAGACTTTTCATTGGCTTAAATCCAGATATCCTCTGTAATATTTTCTCCTCTGACTATCCCTAACTGAACTTCCAAGAGCAAAGCACATGGAACACAAAGGCCAAACCTTTCAAAATTTGTGTTCAATTTGGACGCTTATTTTAAAAATATTTTGGATCTGATTTTCCATCGGTGTTATGAAGTTGGGCTGAGAGACCCAAAATCAGAAGTTGTCTTTGAAACCTAACAAATTTACCCAAGGTGAAGGAGTGAGTCTAAGACAATGAGGAACACAACCAAACACCAGCAAGTGCAGTTGAATCCTGTGGAGAAGGGAATAATCAGTACCTGTAAAATATCTGAAAAATATCTATGAAAATATTTGAAAGACTGCCTCCTCTATTCTGCCCCCTCATGGCCTCTGAGATCAGCCGGGAGAGCCCTCTTGCATGTACCATCTGCCCAGCAAGGGTACACATTCCTTATGTCTGCCCCACAATTATGGAACTCCTTCCCCATGAAGGTTCATCTGAGCCCAAGACTGCTCATGTTCTGGAGACTATGGGTAATTTCAGACATGCTGGACCTCCAGGCCCAGATCCCAGTCCATGATCAGGCCAGCCATCCTTTAGATGTGCTGGTCTGATCACAGTAGGGTATCAGGGAGGGGGAGGGGCTGTGTGGCGCGACGTGCGGCCGGTCAGCCCCATGCCCCCCCCCCCTCCGCATGGTTGGGACCTGATTCCGGGACGGAGTTGGGTAACAGTCGTTACCCGCCGCCATTCCCAGCCCCATCCCAGATTGTGGCTAAACTAACCACGGTTCTGAAGGTGAGGCCGGCCTCACCTCCAGAACCTTGGTCAATTTTATCCCAGCCGGGTGTTCACTGTGGTGAACATCTGGTCAGGAGCAAATAGACATACACAGGATCGCTGCCACCACACCACATCCACTGAGGTTCATTGTGGTTAGCAGCATTCCCGTCACATCTGAAAATACCCTATGTAAGACTTTTTTATTTGGCCGGGCACTTGACAGGCAGGGATAGGGTTTGGGAGGTTTGGGATAAGAGATTTCAGCTGGTTTTATTTGTGTCTATTTATGCTTTTACATGTTGTAACCTGCCCTGAGTCCTTGGGACGGAGTAGGATAATCCATTTTAATTATTTAAATAAATAAAATTAAATAAGACCCAAGATATTTGGATCCAGTTCCTGTGATCACCAGACCTGTGATCTAATCCCTAGACACCAGGTCGGAAACAGAAACCATTCTGATAAGCCTATCCTTATTGTAAAACTTGATTCTATTCTAGTCTATGTATTATCTCCTCATCCTTGTAGTATCTAGCACCTTCTCGATGTGCACTGATGTTACTCTCCTTTGTCACAGCTGTTTGCCACTCTCAGCCAGGATCTATTTGTGCTGGCTCCTGTGGGCTCATTCATTCTCTTCCCAGACCATGGAACTGGGTGTGTTTAGCTGCTCATGTGTGCATTTTGCTCGCTCCATTGATATGAGTTCCTTTCTCATGCCAGTCTGCATGAAAGCAGAAGTGTGGAAGATTTACTGCCACTTCTGGAACAACCCAAGGAACAAAAATATAGAAAAGCATCTCTGATTCAGAGAACTCTTGATCCAGATTCCATGTTACAACAAGTTGAAGTGAAGCCACGAAACTCCAAATGGCACTGTATTTGGAGGTTGTGATCCAGTTCTGAATTTCCCCACAGCATCATTCATAGAGTCACAAGGATGGAAGGTACATCAAGGCTCATCTAGTCCAACCCCCTGCACCACTGCAGGACCTGCCACACCCCAACCATCCGCACAGAGAAATCTCACCAATAGCTACAAGTAGAGACTGGGGCCAACTAGCAGCATGCCGATGCCTGAAATAACAGGAAATAATTATATAAAAAAGAAGGATCCAGATGTCCCAAACAGGTGAGCCACACCCATTCTGCAGGAGAAGGTGAAAAACCCTCAGTCAACTGCCAATCTGCCCTGAGGAAAATTTCCTTACCAACCCCAAATGTGGTGATCCATTAGACCCTAAGCATGCACGCAGGCCCCACCAGCAAGGCACCCGATAGTTAGTTAGTTTATTAAGGCTTATAGCTCTCGCTGTAGCCTAGTTTAAGAACAAAGTACAAAATAAAATACAAAATACAAAATTGAGATACCAAATACAAAATACAACATTGCATAATCAAATAACCAAATATAACAGATACCACAGATACCTTATACCTTTACATGTAATTAACAGTGGACAAGGATCATTAATTCATTTGTCCAACCAGATAACTGACCTACTTTACTTAGCGTTGGCCATTACCATTTTCATTTTTCCCTTACGGTAGTCTCATCTCCTTGACACCAAGAGTACAAATGTAGAAAGGGCCTGCATATCCTCTACCGAGGATAACCTCAGCAGATTTTGGTAACAATCCACTGCCCCGCTCCCAAAAGGGGAGCTAACCAAGTAAGCACCCGATATACAATATAGTACCCAGGCTGGCTTCAGAATTCCCCGACAGTCCCACCTCCAGCTGCAGACAACTCTGATGCTACAGGAAGAAAAACAGAACAAAAACAAACCTAAAATGTATTTGGGGGGTGGGGGGGACATTGTCCTGTAGCATCAAATCAAATAATAAAAACTCCTCACAAGATATATGCCATAAATTTATCCAACTCCATTTTGAAACTATTCATATTCTTTGCTCCCACAACTGCCCCTGAAAGCTTATTCTAGTAGTTCACTGCTCTCATTCATCTCACCCAGGCCCTGTAGTCTCAGCGTTTACTGTCTGGCTGCAGTGGAGGACTGGATGAGGATGAGCCGTCTGAAGCTGAATACGGCGGAGGTGATGTTGGTGGGAAGGGGTGAGGGAGTAGAGGCCTCCACTACTGATGGGGTGCATCCCTCCTTGATCCCTCAGGTTCGGAGTCTGGGTGTGCTCCTCGACTCTTACATCTGGTTCATCGTCTTCAGCCTTACATCTCTGGCTCTGGTCTGGCCATTCATGCATTCATCACTTTGAGATTGGACTACTGTAACACACTCTACGTGGGGCTACCCATGGTGATGACCTGGAGACTGCAGCTGGTGCAGAATGCGGTAGCCTCCCTCCTGATGGGGACAGTCTGCTGTGAGCACATAACACTGTTGCTCCACTTGCTGTACTGGCTGCCCATAATCTTCCAGGTCTGATTCAAGGTGTTGGTTATGACCTTTAAAGCCCTATATGGCCTGCAGGACCTTCACCCCTCATGTCCTGGACTGGCCCCTGTGGTTGGCCAGGAACGCCTTCTTGGAGGTTCCCCAGGTATTCCAGGGGGCGACATTTGAGAGGGTGTTCTCGGTGGCTGCACCTGGGCTGTGGAATTCCCTCCTGACAGAAGTGCACCTCTCTCCGGATCTTCCCACCTTCCATAGACAATGTAAGACCTGGATCTGTTCACTCTGTTGTAGAACTAAGTAATCAAATTTCACTCAAATAGACAGTGGAGAACACCCAGCATAGCAACTACTTGCTAGAATTATGCAAATACCTATTCCCATTCCAATTTGACTGGGGAAAAACAATGCCACGCCCTAACAGTCTGTTTCATCCCTCTCAAAGAAATACCACAATTCCAGACCAAAATCTTTTTCTCATAGAATCATTCTCTCTCTGCATTCATGGTCCAGATTCCATGGCATGATTTTCATTGGCTCTTTGCATTCATGGTCTCCAATTAGAGCAGACTCCTTAGCATCCAATTGGACGGAATCATCCATCGCCTCATTTTTTAAATAATTACCTAACTTATGACAAGAGTATTGCTGTGCCACATGGACCCTGAAAATAATGAGTGATTAGGGAAGTCACTGAACAGATGTAATGCTTCCCACCTGATCATGAGGCCAGAAATAAAGGTAGAAAAAAGCTCTAATCCTGCCCTCCACTCTCAGGCAAAGCAATTAGGGTTGCCATAGGTCCCCTTTAATCCAGGATGCTTATGAAAAATACATGGTGCGGGGCTGTATTGGAACCAATGCAGCTCTGCACCATGTATTTTTCATAAGTGTCCTGGGTTAAAGAGGAGGTGTGGCAACCTTTACATCAAATTTATAGCCTTCAGCCAATGAAGGGGAACTGTCTGGGGGAATCTGGGTTGGAGTCTTCCTTGGTTTCCATAGGGATTTTGCATGAGGGGGTACTGCAGGAGATAGTAATTTCTTTTCTATCTTTCAGTATGTGTTTCTATCCAGTATTTGAAACTATGTTATGATTTTGTGAGAATTCATGGGCTTGTTTGGCCCCACACACCAGAGGGCCACGTGTGCACATGTGATTGGGAGGAGGATTGTTCACGTGACCCAGGCACACTTTATATATCTGTACCGTTCTACACCTGTGGATTTTGGCACGGAGAGCAACGTATAGACTCTTCAGCTTCTCTAAGTCATAATGGATAGAGTCCTGCTCTTGCTGCTGCTCACGTTCACCTTGGCAGAAGCCTTTTCTCACCAGCGAGGTCTCTTTTTCAACCTGGTAAGAGGAGACGGGAACGGCTGCGTTTGCCCCATAGATTTTATATACTCTGCATCCCCCGCCCCCCAGGTGGAAAAATGCAGGTGGGATCAATGGGAATCGCACACATTGTGGATTTGCTCAGAATATCCTTCCTCCCTGTTTTTAATGATTGTGTGTCGGGAACGTGTGCTTCCAGAGGAAAGTTTTACAAAGCAGGTTTTACAACTTTTTTCATTTCAATGTGTTGCCTGCTACGTATTCCTTAGCTGTTTCTATGGCTACTTTTCTACATAATAATGGGAATGCCTGCTGCACGTGAATGGGCTTATTCTCACACCTTCATGAAAGGCAAGGAATCACCACTAGCCCCACTGAACACAGAGGGAAACTGAGGCACAGAACATGTGTAAGCATGAGTGTCTGCAGTGGCAACCTATTGTTTTCAGACAGTATCCCAAAGTACCCCCAAAAAGGGCCTGCCTTAATCAGGGGGCACAGAAGTTGTGGTCCACTGCCCCACACTTTCCTGCACTTCTGAGGCCCCCGCAAGACCCCCACCCAGACTCTCCAAGTGGCAGTAGTGCTCCCTTCCAGAGGGGACCCAAATACAATGGACTTTAGAATGCCATGAGAACTATGGCCATGTTGGTGGTCACTTGGCTAGTGTTCCCTTGGGTGTCTTAAAATAGCAACCAAAGGGTAGCCAAAATCACAAGACAAAACCTGCTTCTCTTTAAAGGGTTAAAGGGGAGGGACCATGTTAAAGGGGTGGGGCCATGGGGCCACTGCATTTTACTTATGCCCTAGGCCCCACAATTTCTAAGGCCAGCCCTACACCCCAGTGCGTCAAGTACAATTCTAGAAAACCACTTTGGCTAAACAAACAATTGTTTTGGTCCTTAACTGATTGCTGAAGAATGTGTTGATATTAATTTGTGCTCCCGCCACACTTATTCTTTCTTTCTTTTCCACTACCGCCACCCACCCAGATATATTGTCAGAAAAAAATTCAGTCCAAATTGGGCGTTTATTCTGTATCAATGGGATTTCAGTGCCGTGTGTATGTGTGTGAAAGAGGAAGTGGGGAGGAAGCCATATATAATGATTCCCAACACTGGGTACTGTCTGAGAGAAGAGCGAAGAAGACCAAGACACTAGGGTGTGCATGTCATTTTTGTTATTACAATAACAATAATCATTATTGCAATAGCAAAAATGACAAATAATAATAATGAAAATAGAAATGAAAATGACATTTTGTTTTTGAAATAAAGGGAAAACACTGAAAAATGTATTTCTGGCTATAACGTTTTTGTTTCTTATTAAATTGTGATGAAACATAGGGAGGTTGTACCACCAATGGAGGGTATTATGTGTACCAATTTTCAAAATGTTTAGATAAAGGGAACCAATTTTAGAAGCAATTGAATGTTGGGATTTTAAGAAAAGCTCCATACACATTCATGGCTACAACTTATTTATCTTCCATTTAATTTGCATGAAACCTATTAATGTTATGTCCCTCCACAAGCTTAACACTCCTTCCAATTGTCAGAAAGATTGGATAAAGGGTCCTGATTATATGACATTAACTTTAAAATACATTTCCAGCTGTAACATTTATATATTCCATCCTGTTTACAGGACATTTGGCAGGAATGTTTCACATAGCTTCCCTACTATCTCTGCCAAACTACAGGACAATTTGATAAAGGGACCCAATTTTATAAGCAATTGAAAATGTCCCCTTGAAGACCATTATTCAGATAAATAGCAGCACAAGCAGTCAGAGGCAGGCACCTGGCATGGCAGGGGGAAGGAGGCTGTAGGAGGGAGGATGTGGAGCAACCGAAAAGACTGACTCCTTCTCTGCATATGCTGTGCAGGCATATACAATTGGGACCCTTTATCACATCTTTCTGATATTTGTCAGAGAAGATCATGAAAGTGTGATATACAGCCCTGCCAAATTTCATGTACACTGGTTGGACTAGAAAGATGTTCCAGTCAGACATACATGTATACATTATACATTGCTACATTGTAAATTATACATTTATACATTGCTTATACCACCAGGACCCTTCATCCATTCCTTCTGAAAGTTGGCAGAGATAGTAAATATAGGAAGGGATGTAAACTTGCCAAGTTTCATCAACATTAAATGTGAGGCAAAGAAGTTACAGCTAAGAATGTATATGACAATTTTTGCAAAATAATATAAAATTCAGCTGCTTATAGAATTAGATTCCTTTATCCCATCGTTTTGGAATTTGGAACACATAATGCCTTCCATTGGAGGTACAATCTTCCCAAGTGTCATCCAAATATAATGAAAAATAAAAAACATACAGCCAAAAATGTGGTTTCCATTGAAACCAATGGAAAAATAAAACTAAAGCAAAAATGAAAACGACAATTTGATATTTACGAAAACAAAACCAACAGATTTAAATAACAAAAATGAAAATGACATGAGCCCCTGGTTCACACCTCTACAGACTCCTGTTTTGCCTGGACATTTGGGTTCTGCATTAGGTATCACTCTGCTTTCCTTATAGGACAATGGGGAGCTGTGTTTGCAAAGCGCTCAGTGCAAAAGCAGTTGCTGCCATAGGAATGATGGGTTAAGCCTGGCCCGTTGTGCAGACAAAGCAGCTGAAAACCAGGAATGTTCCCGCAAGGTACATGGTCATTCCTAGGACTTTGCTGACCTGTTTCTTCCTTCACTTCCCAAGGAATTTGTACCAGTGGATAAAGTGACCCAGAAGTGCAGCCGATGTTAAAAATCAGGTGCCCAACAGGAAGATTCCTATTGGCATTGATGAGTTTGGATCAGTCCATATATGTGCAGGGAAACGCCCTTGCAAGCTGGATGTGGCTAACAGTGCTAGGGGCGGACACAGCTCAAGAAAATCCATTCTAGTTGATGCTGACCATTTCCATAGCACCTCATAGGGTATTTTTACACATGACACAACGGCTTTTCAGCCGCCATGCCCCGAGGTAAGAACCCTGGGCAGGAATCTGCCTGGCTGCTGAACAAACATTGCAGTAGCTGAGGCTGGGGAGAGGTCAGGGGGTGTGCAGACATGGGTCCACGCAGCCCCGCCCCCCATGCTCCTCAGCATGGCCCCACCTCCACCCTGATGGATGGGTGCAGCAGCCTATGGGGCCACCATGCTTGCCCAGAACTTCTCTGGCTGGGGTTACGTGGAACAGACCATCAGACGTGATGGCCCACTCTACCATGGTCCGGGATAGGCTTCCCCAACTGTGGCAGGGCTTAAGCCAAGATATGTGCTGGCAGGGAGCCCAGCACACATCCCAGGTTTAGCCCTGCCATGGTTTGGGGTTACCTCTTCTCCCACCCGTGGTGAACATCTGGCAGGTGGGAGCAGATGTGACACCACTGCCCAGTGTGGCCACCAGCGGTGGTGTTATGTCTGAAAATACCCATAGTCATCATTACATTAAACCCATGTTCACTGTGTTTTCCCCACTGCTGCCAATGGTTAACACACAGTGAACACAGATCCCTGATTAAACCCCACTGCATCTCCCTGAGGGAAACAGGATCACTATTATTATTATTAATACCCATTTTTACAGATGAGGGACAGGTCCAAGAAAGAGCAACTTGTCCAGTTGTCAGTGAGTCAGTGGCAAAGCTGGATTCGAATGAACCTAGCTGCCAGCCAGAACTATGCTCTGTCCACTGGACTACTTTGTCTGTGGCTAGCTTGTCCTTTTCAGGATCTCTCTTTGTGGCCTCTCACTAGCCAACCCTCAGACCTCATGACACCCTCCCCTCTGGGTCCCCAGCACCTGCAACCTGGCTATTTTCATTTTCAAGGCATGCTCATGATGATGAGGCATGCTTCCTCTTCAAGGGAGCTCCCAGCCTTCACCATCCCATGCAGGACTAGCTCATTTCCAAGCTGCATGGCCTGCCTTCTCCTTGCCCTATTGGCTACTGGCACAAGCTTACCTGATGGAGGATTCTGGCAGCACTTTTCTTGGCTGCAGCTAATGGTGTGCTCAAATCTTGCACTGCTCTGGGTCTTCACATTTAGTTGCACCCTGGACTTGCGAGCCCCAGAGTCTAATGAATGTTTCTTTCCTGTGGTACCTACGCTGTGCAGCACAATCCTACATGGATTCGCAAGAGGAGGGGAAAGAACATGTTACTGAACGGGTCTAGCAGCAGCTTTAGAACCTGGGATTCCCACAGCTAAGAACATTGGCTTCTGCTAAGAAAGACAGAAGTTAATTGGCCCTTTCTCATTTGTAAATAGAAGATTTGCTTCCATGAATGAATTTTCACATTCAGTTAACAGTTTGAAAATGTTCACAGCTCCGTTAACTTTGATTAGTTTAATAATTTATTTCAATGAAATTAAAGTTCATGTTTGGTTTGTTCATTATATAGTTAAGCAATCAAACGAACCAAACTTCAACTTCAGCTTTGTCAGTCATCCTATCAGCTAAAACATTCAGCACCTTGTGGCAATAGTCAACCAATCGAAAGCTATGGAAACAGCAGATTATAGGAATATCTTCTCCCTTCCCTTGAGTTCACTCTTTCAGTACTTGAGGGTAAGGACTGGATCCTCGGGCCAGATCCAGGAACTGGAAAGGAACCAAATAAAAAGCAGCCATGAGTCAGATTTGAACCATGGGATTCAGGTTCCCCACCCATGAAATATGTAGGCTCTACCTCAGCACTGCTACTTGGTGTCAGGGCATGACAGGCCAACAAACCACCCTAGGCAGATGATCTTGGGCGTGCTATAAAGCAGCTATGCTTAGCCCTGGCTAGCAGAGTTATTTATTTATTTATTTATCCCCCACCCCTCCTGTAAAAACAGCTCGGGGTGGCTAACAATTTTAAAAGAGTAAAAAATACAATAATATAAATATAAAACAATCATAATGATATAAACAATTTAAAACAGGGTTAGGACAAAATAAAAGAATAAAAAAGGGTAAGGTGGAGCTAAAACCTTAACTCACCCTCCCCAAAGGTCTGGGCGAACAGCCAGGTTTTACAAGCCCGCCGGAATGTCAAAAGGCTTGGGGCCAGGCGAGCTTCCTCTGGGAGGGAGTTCCAAAGACGTGGCCCAGCCACCGAGAATGCCCTCTCCATTGTGGCCCCCCGCTTAACACGGGGGACCTCCAGGAAGGCACCCCCAGCAGACCGAAGGAGCTGCTCTGGGACACGGAGGGTGAGGAGGTCCCTGAGGTACGAGGGACCCAGACCGTGAAGGGCCTTATAGATCAACACTAATACCTTGAATTTGGCCCGGTACGCTATTGGCAACC
>QEPC01012575.1:1656935-1703079 GCA_003113815.1 Sphenodon punctatus | reverse complement strand
TTAGATCTTTTTCGGTGGCCGCCCCTGTGCTGTGGAATTCGCTCCCGGAGGAGGCTCGGCTGGCTCCCACTCTCCTGCTGTTTCGGCGTGTATGTAAGACCTGGCTGTTCTGTCAGGCTTTTGGCGAGGGGTGGGGGTTTTCCCCACATATTGTATTTTTAAATTGTTTTAAAATTTTATACTGTTTTAATGAATGTTGTTCACCGCCCCGGGCTGCCCTGTGGGCAGGAGGGGCGGGATATAAAATTTAAATAAATAAATAAAATAAAATCTTGTTCATATGACAATGGCCCACAGAGGGTATCTCCCGACGAGCAGGGAGGGGAGGCTACCACGCCTTGGGTAGCCTTAACTCTCCCTGGGCTCACAAGCCACGTGGTAACAGTGGTCTGTGTTGGCGACAGCAGCCAGATATTTGCCCTGCCTGCTACGTGACATGTCCTCGGAAAAATCCCCAAAACACGTCGTGGAGCAGCCTTACCCCACATGGGGTAAGGCTGCCCAGGGTGGATGGGCCCCTTCTGCCCACTGTGGGGCAAGCTCCATGGCAGGGCTGTGAGTGACAGGTGCTGGTGCCCATCACAACTGGGGGTGGGCTTCAGGTGCAGCCGGGGGAGGGAGGCAGGGCAAAGCCAGGCATGCAGTCGTGCAGCTGATGTCGTCACAGCCCACCCTGGCTGTGGCAGTGGCTCCGACAGGGTCCAGCCCACCTGGCCTCCCTGTGGCCAACTTCCCCTGCTTGCCCTGCTGTGTGGCAGCAGCAATTACCCACCACAGGGTTGCACGGGTATTGGGCCCACGGCACTCACCTGGAGACGCCCAGAGAGGCATTCTTGGGCACTGTCCCAGGATTGTAGAACTCCCTTCCCGCCGAGGTCCATCAGAGCCAAGCCTGAGCATCAACTGGAAGCACTGGAGAACTTCCTCTTCTTTTTTCTTTTTTGGCAAAACATTTGGCAGACAGGGATAGGGGTTGGATGGGTGAAGTTAGGGGTGAGGATGGGGGGTTTAGGGTTTGTTTGTTTTTTTTAAATGATGTACGCCTCCCTGCACCTTAGGGGAAGGGCAGGGTAGAAATTTAAATAAATAAATAAATAAAATATAAGCCCTGGAATGGAAACAGGAAGCTGTCTGCACAGTGTGATGGCTACTGGCTTGATTACAAGACCTAGACCCTGCTGTGCTCCTGGCTTTTATCCACTCTTGTCCTTCTCTTTCACCCCAACCTTGCTCCTTGCCTTGGCCCTATTTCTACCCAGCACCTATCTTGCTCTAACACCTGGCGCCTGACTCAGATCCAACTTTTGCTTTGACACTTAGGTCCTGAATTGTCTAGATGCCCTGGATTCTTATTCAGGCTCTCCCTTCCTGGACCTTGCACTGGCCTTGACTGCCCACCTTATCCTTTGCTATGGCCCCATAGTCAGCTAGTTTCCTGTAGGCATCATGGTAGAAGCGGGTCAACAATAGAGATCTGGATGTCGACAGGGTGGTGTCTTCCATCAGCAGTACAGGAAGGCTGTTTGATGCTGGTGGGCTCGGTGGAGGAAAGCGAGGCGATGGCTTGGGGAAAACAGGGTGCTGGGCTATGTCTGGGTGGGTGGACAGAGTAGAGGGAACACCCTGGCAATGCTATGTAATATAACCCCTATTTTGTGTCCCTTGCAGCACCTCTATGGGGTCTACTACAGGTGTCCCTGTGAGAGTGGCTTAAAATGCGAGGCCAACAGGACCATCATTGGGTCTATCACCAACACCGACTATGGCATCTGTGAGGATCCACGAGACACTTCCAAATAAAAGAGAATACATGCCAGACCTACACCTTTCTATGCATTTCTCTTTTGTTCCTATGCACACACAATGCATCTGGCATCTTTTTCCCATGCACACACCTTGTCCCTCTTTCCTGGTACACATCTCCTCCTTGACACTTCTGACACCCATGTTGCACACACCCCTCCTTCAGGGATATCTTCCAGAATGCCACATGCAGATACTTATTAAAGTGTAGCATTCAATCACCGATCCACCTTTACCAACAGCTCGGCCCACCCCTACACAGACACGTGCCGTGGTTTTACACATACTATGTGTGTTTCCTGTTGGAAATGCACACCTAGTATAACATATTTTAAACCTGAAATCAGTGGCTATGTGCTGTCTACTCACTTACCCAGCACAGGGAGCATAAACAGATATTCCCCCGGCCTAACCACCATGTGGGGCAAGCACCAGCAGGTAGCTGGTGTAATGAGGAAACAGGAACAAGCAGAGAAAGCATGGCACCAGCAGAGATCCAGTGCTCTCCTTACCTGTCCCTGCTCCCACACTTACCTGGGTCCCAGGAAGCAGTGATTGCAGGAGCAGTGGTGGATTCTGGGTAGCATCAGCAAGCGGCCGCCGCCTCTGCTGCTGTTTCCCAGGAACTGTTTTCAGACAGGGGTCCAGACAGCAGCAGAAGGAACAGTGGCAGGCCCTGGGGAGCAAGTAGTGGCAGGAGCAGTGGCAGGTCACAGGGAGCAACAAGCAGTGGCAGCAGGACTCGGAAGCCTCGTTGGCTCACTGATGCTCCTCAGGAACCACTGCTGCTCCAGCAACTGTCACTTCCTGGGACCTATTGCCAGCTGTGGTAAGACCCCTCTCTCCCCTTCTCAACAGTTCATGGGCAGTTGCCGAGTGTGCTAATGTCTCCTGATGAGCTGTTGCGTGTACACAACCACAGCCTGTTCTGGCAATCCTGAACATGTACGGAGGGTAACACGTATTAACACCAAACCCCTCCACCCATCCCAGCTAGAATAACTCACAAGAATATCAAATGCCATCTTGTTCCCCTCCATGCTGAGTCTTGTGGTTCAGCATGTCCCTTCCTTTATCTCAAAATGAATCCACCAACAAGAATGAAATAAGAATTTGTGCATTTTAACCCCCTAACCGCATTACCGCACTCTCTTCTCCCCACCCTCAACCTTTGTCTCTCTCTAACAAACTTTGTATCCTTCATGGATAATTCCTTATCCTATTGATCATGAGCATTGCTGACCTCCCCCCTCAGTGGTTCCTTCCTCTTCTTGTAAATATCTTTGCCCAGTTCCTCCTGATTCCATTCCAGTCTCTCATTCTGCAAGAACTGACTGGCTTTTCTGCAGTTGTGATCATGTCCATCCCTGTAAACCTATATAGATCTGACTGGGACTGGAGTACTGATCCCTGCGGTGTATTGGAATTTCCAATAAAGATTTCTCCCCTTGTTGATGATTTGTAGTATCTGGTGCTTGCTTCCTGCAAATATCTCTACCCATTAAACTCAATCACACAGGAGGGGTGAGAGAGCAGCTGGAGTGAGTTCACTTCAGGTGTCTGGACCCCTGGACTTTCCTAGCAGTAGCTGGCCCCAATCAATACTTAAGAATATCCTACAAGCTTATGGATGCTGCTGGGTCATGTTCATTTGTCATCTTTTACACGATTACTGTTATTTGCTTCACTGATCACTTGGGAGCTCCAGAATTACGATAGATCCCAGGTTTTCCACCCAAGATGATGGACAAAAGTTTCCTTTAAAATATTGTGACCAGCAGAACAAGAACACAGACCATTAGGGAAACCTCCCCCCAACCCTGGTGGAGGCAGGGTTTTAAAGCCCAGCCCTGTCTCGAGAGCCCTGATTAGGCTAGGGTTAGGCAGACTGGCCAGAGCACTAGAAGGAAGTCCCACCCCCCTTCTTGCTTTCAGATTATTATTATTATTATTATTATTATTAACAAACATTTATATAGCGCCAGCAGTGTACCTGGCACTTTAGAAAGTAATAAAATAGACACGGTCCCTGCCCCTAGGGCTTACAATCTGAGAGACAGGAGCTGGGGGAGAGACTTAGGAAGGGGAACAGAGGGAAAGACAAGGGGTCTAACATTCATGAAGATGCGAGGTCTCAAGTGCACGTACTTGGCTTGGTTACAATGAGAATGACAGCAGGCAGGTCCATGTTGCAAGGATAAGGGTAAACCGATCGTAGGTATAGGAATAGTGGCTCAGCAGGATAAAGAGTCAGACAGAGCAGAGCGAAAGAGGTGAGTTTTAAGGAGAGATTTGAAGGTATGAAGGGAGGGGGCAAGGCGGATGTGGACAGGGAGGGAGTTCCAGGCATGGGGGGCAGCAAGTGAGAAGGGACGAAGGCGCTTAGGGGAGCAGGGAAGGCGTGGAAGGGCGAGAGAGGGGACAGAGGAGGAGCGAAGTGCACGGGCTGGAGTATGGAGGGCGATAAGTGCAGAGAGGTAGGGGGGAGCAAGGTTGTGAAGAGCTTTATAGGTGAAGACTAGGAGCTTGTGCAGGATTCGTTCAGGAAGGGGAAGCCAGTGAAGCGAAGAGAGGAGGGGCTGCACATGGTCGAAGCGACGGGCGAGGTAGATGACCCTGGCAGCAGAGTTTTGGACAGAGATGAGGGGAGAAAGGTGAGACCAGGGAAGGCCAGTGAGAAGGAGGTTACAGTAATCGAGGCGAGAGATGACCAGAGCATGAACAAGAGTTTTGGCAGACGAGACAGAGAGAAAAGGGCGAATCTTAGCAATGTTATGGAGGGAGAAGCGACAGGATTTAGCAACAGAGTCAATGTAGGGTTTAAAAGAAAGGGCTGAGTCAAAGATGAAGCCTAGGCTACGGGCTTGGGGGACAGGCAGGATGGTGACTCCATCAATAGTTATTGACAGTGAGGAAGGAGAGGAAGGATGAGGGGGGAAGATAAGGTGTTCAGTTTTAGCCATGTTGAGTTTGAGTTGACGTTGAGACATCCAGGTAGAGATGTCAGAGAGACAGTTGATGAGACGAGCTTGAACAGAGGGAGAGAGAGAAGGAGTAGAGAGATAGAGTTGAGTGTCATCAGCATAGAGGTGGTATTGGAAGCCATGGGAGGCAAAGAGTTTGCCAAAGGATGAGGTATAGATCGAGAAGAGGAGAAGGCCAAGAACAGAGCCTTGAGGAACACCAACTGAGAGGGGGAAGGAGGAGGAGGCGGAGTTGGAGAGAGACACATTAAAGGAGCGGTCAGAGAGGTAGGAGGAGAACCAGTTATGGACAGAGCCACAAAAGCCAAGGGAGTGAAGGGAATCCAGCAAGAGTGAGTGGTCAACAGTATCGAAGGCAGCAGAGAGATCAAGGAGGACAAGAATGGAATAGAGACGTTTAGATTTAGCCACCAGAAGATCGTTGGTGATCTTAGCGAGAGCAGTTTCAGTAGAATGAAGGGGGCGGAAGCCAGATTGGAGGGGGTCAAGGGAGGAGTTGGAGGATAAGAAGTCAAGGCAGCGGGAGTAGACAACACGTTCAAGCAGCTTGGAAGCAAAAGGAAGGAGTGAGACAGGACAATAGCTAGAAGGGTCAGAGGGGTCAAGAGTGGACTTTTTGAGAATAGGAGAGACTGTGGCATGTTTGAAGGCAGAAGGGAAAGAGCCAGTAGAGAGGGAGAGGTTGATGATGTGCAGGAAGGAAGGGGCGACAGTGGGAGTAATGGAGGTGAGGAGGCGGGAAGGAATGGGATCAAGGGGGCAAGTGGAAGGGTTGGAGGAGGAGAGCAGAGAGGAGATTTCCTTAAGGGAGGCAGGGGAGAAGGAGGACATGAGAGAAGGAGGGGGAGGAGGGAGAGGGGTGGGAGTGGGAAGAGAGGAGTGGGAAGCGATGTCGAGGCGGATCTTGTCTATCTTGGAGGTGAAGAAGGAGGCAAGATCCTGAGCAGAAAGGGAAGAAGGAGGGGGAGGACAGGGAGGCTTGAGGAGGGAGTCAAAGGTAGAGAACAGGCGGCGAGGGTCCCGAGAACAGGACTCAATGCGGGAGGCATAGTAGTGTTGTCTAGCAAGGGAGATAGCAGAAGTAAGGGTGGAGAGACAGAATTTGAAGTGAAGGAAGTCAGCGTGAGAATGGGATTTGCGCCAGAGTCGTTCAGCAGCACGAGTGCAAGAACGGAGGTGGCGGATACTAGGGGTGAGCCAAGGACGGGGGTTGTGAGAGAAGGCAGGGCTGGAAGAGAGAGGGGCATGGGAGTCAAGTGTGGAGGAGAGAGGCGTTGAGAGCAGAGACAGCGGAGTCAGGGGAGGAGGAAGAGAAGACTGTAGGAAGAAGGGGAGAGAGAGAGGAGGCAAAGTCCAGGGGATCAATGGCTTGTTCTCACAAGCAAGAATAGTAACTCTGGAAGAGTCACTCTAGAGCAGTGTTTCTCAAAACTTTTTTGAACCACACCTTTCCCCTCCTTCTGCTTGTCTGTGGTAGTTGAGGCCCCTTATCAACTACATAAAAATTCATACACCTTCCTTTTTCTCTTCCTCTCCCCCATTCCTACCCTACTAATGCTTCCCGTATCTTTCCCCCTTGTTATTTGATACACTCTCCCACTTGCCACCCCATTAATTTGAAGATTCCCCCAGCTCAGTGAGAGAGTGAAGTTAGGTGTGTGCCAACTGGGGTATTTTTCATAACCCCTTCTCCAGCATACCTTCTGCATCCAACAGGGTGGCCCTCATCCCTCATTTGAGAACCATGGCTTCAGAGTAACTGTTCCCTTTGCTTCTGCTTCTACCAGCAGGGGAATCCGGGCTAATTAGCTCTTCCCTCCATCTGATCTCTCTTCTTGGGAACTTGCAGGGAATTTCCAGCAGTGGGAGCTTGAATAACAAGCAGTCAGAGAACCGGAAATGCTTTCCCTCCCACAAATAGGAAGGAGAGCAGGAGGGGAAGTGGTTTTAGAAATGTCAAGGGTTAATTGGATAGCTGGAGACTGAGCACTTCCCCCTTCCAGTACACACAATAATTTCTTCTGGGGTATGTTCCACTCTCCACACCTTAACTCCTTTTCTTTGCAGAGGTAAATACTTCCCCTGACATCTTGTTTTAATCCCCTGCTCGTGGAAACAAAGGGGAGTTAGGAGGTACTTATTTTCCAAAATGCGCCCATGAAAACAAGCCCAGAGGGAGTACTCACATCATCATGCCCAATCGGGAGTTCTTGATCCAGAGGAATCCTCAGGAATAACTACCTCCCTGTGTTTCCATTCCCACGAGAAGTGTGGCGTGTGGGATTAGTTAGCCCCTTCCCTCCCAAGCTTCTCCCCTTTATTTTCAGCACTTTCTCTGAAACCTGGGAACATATCCCATGCGCCTCCTCCCGTTGACCCCAGCAGGGGGTGCAAAAAACAAGCCTTGTCAAAACATAGATACCACTGTGAGGGGCAAACAAACAGGGAAGCACTAAGAAGAGGATAGGTAGCAGAGAAGAGTCTTGCAAATCAACTCCAAATGCCCACAGACTTTGGGGATGCTCAGAGCCACTCCAGATCTGAGCTTTGCAACTAGCACCTTTATCTGTCATGGACCAAACTGAATCCCAGAGACAGGTCTTGAGAACGTTGAGATCTAAACAGCACTGCTATTCAACCAGGCCCACCACATTGCCATGGTTTGCCAGGGAGCAGGACTTCTTTTGGAGTTGGGCCCAGGTACAATGGGCCCTGCATGACCATCTCACACCACTAGAATAAGGTGTCTGGATCCCATAGGATTTGGAGGGCAGTTTTCCTCTCTGGAAAAATTCTCGGGCCAAGGTTTGACCTTTGAGTGGGTGTTTCAGTTACTCACAGCCAAGGCCTCCCTACTGAGGGTTTGGATCCACTGCTGCTACCATCCCCACAGTATCATGAGGAAACCAGGGTCTTGAACGCACACCATTGGACTTCTTGAGTAATGGCTTGTTCCACAACACCACTGCCTCACCTTGCTGCTGGCTGTGAACTTGCAAACTCTGCAAACACATAGGTCCCGGCCTTGAGCTGGAGGCAGGGACAACATTGATCCCCAATACATGGGGTCCATTCATAAACATGAAATGGCAACATGAGTGAGAAGCACTGGTATAAAACACAGGCCCATTGGGCCTCCCGTGCAGGAATCCTGACCTGTGGTGAGTCAGGAGGGGGGACCAACACCTGGGGACTATGAATAAACTAGAAGTAACCACATACATGTAACATAGGGACTTGCAAAGTGCAACAACAATATATGTGTAACATAGGAGCCTGCAATGCAGGGAGCCCAGCCCCTGAAGCGGATGATATGTCATTGTTTATTGAAACCGAATTGCAGCACCCCATTTTCCTTCTTCTAATCGGCGAGTCAGTGAGTGTCCAGCAAACATTCCCATTACCTAGGGGCCCACACCACCATTTTGCACAGGGCCCCAACCTCTCTGGATTCAGCACTAACTCTGCCCCAACCTTTGTGTTCCAGTTTAGAGCACCCCCTCTGTTTCGTGAGGGGTCGCTCCCTGGTATAGGTGCAGAAGATGAAATGGCCTCCATCGCCTGTCACCGTTATAACGGTGCCCTTGCTTGCCTGCCCTGTTTTCTACCATCCAGCCTCACCTTGCCAGCCTTGATCTTGCATGTTTGCGTATGGCCTAAATGATGCTGAGAGGAAGTGTCTAGCAAGGGTGTAACAAAGTGCACTGGGGTTGCACTACCATGCAAATCATGGAAGGTGTCAAAATTAAGGAGGGAACTAGTCTCTATGCCACTCTGTGCTCTGCTAGTATTTGAATTCCCAGAAGCTGGACACGTGGCAGGAGCTGCTGCTATTTTGGTAGGGTCAGGGCTTTGGGAGGCCAGGGAGAGAACTTGTTCTCTCTGCCCATCCCCCCGCCCCCCCTCACTATTTTGGATGATTGCTACTTTCACTGGCCTAGCACTGGAGCTGAACTGAATATTTGGTGGGAAAACCAAGTTCAGCCAATGGGGTCAAGCTGTTTCCACTGAGTCGAAGTTAATTCGGAGCTCGTGTCATTTACAGTGGTTTAGGAGACTGGTTTCATTGCTCAGTTTAGGGCCACCTTGGTCACTTTGTGATTTAGTCACTTCCGTTGCTCCTTGCCTAGGTGTTTCATTACTCCAGTAACATCATTCTCTTAGTACATTACTCCACGGCGTGGTGCATTTGGCAAGACTATTTTGCATGTGAATTTGATTAGTCCACCTGTGTGATGCAGTGCAGAAGAAAAGTCACAAGACAGCAAATGGTGAAGTGACCCAAATGAGTGTGTTTGCCAGTTTGACAAAGTGCATTTTTTAAACCCGTAATACACCTGGTGTTCTGAGCAATAGGAAACAGCCAGTGCTTGCTCGTGGCTCCATAGGGGAGCCTCCCACAGGTGCCCAGTAGAGGGCAGCCAAACCCCAGCAATGGCTGTAGGATTTAGGGACCTACTCCCACTGTCTTGCAGTGGGGAACGCAGCCTGCCTGTAGCACGCTGCACATAAGGGAGGCCTGGAACGTGCCTGCTTCGAGCTCTTTGCCCCCATGCTGAAGTGCCAGAAGGAGACACAATAAACAATGGCCTCTCACTTCTTTCCATTGTTGCCAAATTGAGGGGAAATTTGTTTAAAAAGGGAAATTTGACAAAATTTCCTTGCATTTCAGAGAAATGTGGGGAGGCTAGTGGAATGATCGTCAATATCCTGTATTTTGAGAAACACCCCAGATTTTGCCTTTTTTAAACTGCCTGTCTCACAGGGGACTTCTCCGCCTAGCCAAAGGGGGATGGTAAGCCTGCAACAGTGATGATCCTTGCTATCAGAACAATGTAAAAAGTGCCAGACTGGGTCAGGCCAATGGTCCATCCAGCCCAGCATCCTATCTCCAAAGGTGGCCATCTTCAGTTGCTTCAGGAAAGCGCACCACAGTTCATAATGGAGTGATACATTTCTTACTCTTCACTCCCAGCTCCTTGCAGAGTCAGAGCTTTCATCTCCTGACTAACTTGACTAATAGTCATTTACGGACCTATCCTCAAAAAATTTATCCAATCCATTTTTAAGCTAGTTATGATAGTGGCCTTCACAACATCCTCCGGCAATGAGTTCCACAGGTTCACTATATGGTGAATGAAAGTACTCCCTTTTATTTGATTGAAATCTGTTGCCAGTTTATGCCATAGTGTGTCCCCTAGTTTTTATTTAGAAAAAGGGTAGATAACTCCCTATTTACTCTGCTGCACTACTCATAATTGTATAAACTTCTATCATATCACACCTCAGTCATTTCTTCTCTAAGATAAGAGCCCTAACCTACCAAGCCTTTCCTTGTACAGAAGTTGTCCCATCCATGTCTCTGATCCTATTTGTTGTCATTTTTTGCACCTTTTCTAGTTCTGCTATGTTTTGTTAAGATGGGACGACCAGAACTACACACAGTATTCAAGGTGTATATGGTGGCACTACAATATTCTCTGTTTTATTTCTTCTCCCTTTCCCAATAATTTCTAACATTCTGTTTGCCTTTTTGACCACTGCTGCTGCACACTGGGGGTGATTTCAGACGTTACGGCGGGCCCCATTCACCATGGGCCGTGGGGTGGTTCGGACCACAGCCTGGGGTGAAGGGGCGCACCAACAGACGTGCGCCGCCTCACCCCGGGCCGCAGGGACCGGCGAACCACGGCCCGTGGTGAATGGGGCCCTGCCCCCTGCATTCCACAACACACACACACACCCCGGACGGCAGCATGAGCGGCCAATCCGGCCGCTCCTGACACTGCGTTCGAGGGTGAATGGCTTCCACCACCGGCAGGGGTAAGTGAACAGATAAGACATTTCGTTTACCCCTGCCGTGGTGACCATTCACCACACTTCTGGCCCCGCTCACGTTCTCGGGTCCAGAAGTGTGGTGAATGCAAACGCGGTCCACGTTTGACTGTGGTGAACATCTGGCAGGTAGCAAACAGACATGCACCACAGTCAAACACGGGCCGTGTTGAGTGTGGTTCAGGCGTGGTGAATCATGGATTCTTCATGTCTGAAATGACCCTGGGTGTTTTTAAACAAGATGCTACCCCACATAGCCACCCGGGAGCCACTCATCCAACTGCCCATCTGAAGGTGGAGTGGGGGGATGTGCGCTCCCGTGAGCCATGCAGCATCCACTCATGGCTGCTCACCGTGCACTGCTGAAAAATCCGGAGTGCACCGTGCAGGAGAAGCCAAAAAAGTCTATGGCAATGGGCACCTATGCATCCCCTGACCATATGAACTGGGGTGGCCATCATGTCAGCAGGCTGGTCTGCTTTTCATAGGCACTGTGGGCAGGGGACATGGGCTTTTGCAAGTCACAGGAACTGGCCACAAGTGCTAGGGAGCTTGGGTTCCCCAGTGCTCACGCCAAGATGGGTCACTCTCAAAGGTCAGTCTGGCACTCTTTCCCCGCCCCCATGGTCTGTGGCCACGCTGGGAGCCACCCGTTAGAATCCCTCTCTAAGCGCTCCACATGAGTGGCTGCTCCGCAGCTGTGCCACAAAGTGGACACAGACACCCCCGCCTTGTTTGTTTAAAAGCACCCATTAAGATAATTTTTTCAATGAATTGTTCACAATAACGCCAAGGTCTTTTTTTCCAGAGTGGTAACACCCAATTTAGAACCCAACATTGTGCGGGGAACATGCAAGCTATTAATTTATTTATTTATTAAATACAAATGTGACTGTCTATATAAAATGTACTTAGCATTAGCTAGGCCTGGCAGCCACACTCCCAGTAAGCTTGGCAAACATCTACAGCCACTTGCCCATGTTACCAGGGCTGGTGATTCTCTCCCGCTGGGAAACTTACGCCAAGCTCCACATGTGGGCACGGAGCTGAAAGCGTCATCAGCCATGTCCAGTGACTTTTTTGCTTCCGAATGTCAGGGCTTGAAATCCAGCCCTGACATTCAGAGGAAAAAAAGCCACTGGATGCAGCTGATGACCCACACTCACGTGTGGAACTCGGCCTATGTTTCCCGGTGGGGAGATACCCTGCTGGGAGAATCGTCGGCCCCAATAACATGGGCAAGTGGTCTAAGACACTGAACTCCTCGTTGACCCTGTCAGGTAGACTCATGTCCTAACCCTCCTTAGCAGGGCTTCCCAGCTGACAATTGATCATTAGGTGATTCCAGGACTTTCCCCCACCCCCACCACTGATACCGAGTTGCATGACATAAGCTTGCATGACATTAGTTATATTATTGTATTTTTTACTCTTTAAAAATTGTTAGCTGCCCCGAGCTGTTTTTACGGGAGGGCTGAGGTATAAATAGATAAAAATAAAAATAAATACAAATAAGCTAACAACCAACATTGCTATATTTGAAAGGTATACTACGGAGGTGGGCATATGGTGACTTGGGAGCTACATGCAACTCTTGAGCATCTGTACTGCAGTTCTTGCCAGAAGTGGCTGCCTGAGGTGTATCCATGTGCCTCCCTGTGACAGCGAGGCAGACGGCCCTGCTGTCGGACCTGGCAGGGAACCTGGAGTGGCAGCAGCCTGCAGGGGCAAAGACTTACTGGAGGTGCCCCGGCGTCCCAGAGGCGGGGACGTCCCAGCAGCCGGGGAATACACCAGCAGCCCAGCATGCGCGCTGACATCCGGGCTCAGCGGGGGATACCCCTGGGCTCACCTGTGATGCCAACAAGATGCGCCACAACAGGGAGAGTCTGGCGGGGCTATTTAACAGTCAGAGCAGCCTACTTGAAGGGGGGAACCGCCAGCAGAGCACTGGGCTCACGCTGTTAGCCTGGGACCCACCAGACAAACCTGTCCCTTAACCTGGATGTGAGGGAATGATCCAGAAGGGTCTGGAGACAACCTGGTAGGCACCCAGCCTGGCAGGGCAGAGACTGAGAAGTGACTGAAGGCTGGTTATAGATGGGAGAGACCACTCCACTTCCCTCTCAAGCCTCCACCATGGAACACGGGCAACCCCTGTTCCCCGCCTCTGAGTGACCAGGGAAGATGGTATAACGCCCTCAGACTCCCTCAGAAGCAAGAGAAGCGGAGCCACCATTTCCATCGCTGCTGTCATCGGAGCCTCCTGTGGGGGACATAGGAGCAGGCCTTGTGCTGCTCCAGCAACTGTCTGATCCCACCCAACTTCCTGGGAGCCAAAGCTTTGGCATGAAGATGTTAGGGGCACAGGGGAGTCAGGGAAAGCCGCATTGTCCCATCTCGGAGAGCTGCAATCAATGCAACATGTATTGTGGCTTTCAGTGATATGAAAATTTTGGAATGAATTGGGAGATGGTTCCCCCTGCTGGTGCAGGTGACATTTCCAAACTTGAGTGAGGGCAGAAGGAGGTGGGGAGGAAGAAAGAGAGAGATGAACCTTGATTTGTAATAAAATTCTACATTATTAAACTACAGAAATACAGAACCACAGTCCCATTCTAACTCATGTTCTAGTCTGGGTTGTTCAGGTGATCACTCACTTTGTATGGGCATTTAATAAAAATGGAAATTGCATCTAGCAATAATGATACTTGCCATCTACTCAGGACCTTCAGATTCCCAGATCCATTCCTGACACCAGTTAATGACACACACCCCTCCCCTCCGCACCTCGATACAACAGGGGAAGGTAGACCCAAAGGGAAAAATTAGTTTCCTCAGAGCTCGAGGTTGTTTTGAATTCTGTTGTCACTGCAAGAAAGGCTGAAGCAGCCCTAGCTCTTGGGCCTCACAGGACAAAATTATCCCCCCAGCCTCCTCCCTCTCACCCCTCCAGTGCTTCATGTACTGATGTGAATTTGACTGGTCTGTCTGTGTAACATAATGCAGGAGAAAAGTCACGAGACAGTCAAATGTGAAAACTGTAGTGACTCAAGTGATAAAAGCACCTAACGAACAATCAAATTGAACAAAGAAACTTAAATTGCAGCATACTGAATAGTAATACTAAAGTGACACTGACCAACAACCAAATAGTCAGTTACTGAACTGACAGATGTGGGGATATTTGTTTCAGCAACCAAATAGGTAAATCATACTTGTGAATTTGAAAAAAAAATGTTCATTTCCACCCTTCCTAGGACTGGAGACAAAGTAGTCCAGTTGATCTCTTTTATTGGACCAACTTCTGTTGATGAGCGTGTGCAAGCTTTCAGGCCACACACAGGGCTCTTCCTCAGGCATGTAACAAGTCAGCAGGCATGTAACAAGAACTAGACTGAGCCAATGCAAACAGATGTTTACTTATGAAAGCAATCACTTGCAGGATGGGGACGCTCTTAGGGAAAAAGGGGGCATTGGCATATCAAACATTTAAATAGAATAAGGAGAAAACAAAAAGTAAACAATAAAGATAAATGCAGACAAGGACCTGTGTTCACTCCATTTTCCCCATTGGTAGAATGGAGAAAGTCACTGAATACAGGTTAGGATAGATACATAAAAACAAGGACTAGGAGGAGTTTCAAGGGGAAGAGAGTTATCCAAGCATTTAAGGAAACACAGCAGGTAGATGTAAATGACAAGCTGACCGTTACACGTTTATGCAGTGGCTTCTGAATTCCAAATCTGTAAGAAGGAAGCAATCTTCCATCCATTGAAATCAATAGCAAAACTCCCAATGACTGAAGTCTAGTATTTTTGATAGCAATTGAGTTATTAATTTTAATTCCCAGGGCCATCTTTTCAAGATATTGTACAAAGAGAGAGAGAGATCAGAAATGGAGTGGTCACGTTTTTAGACGTCCGCGGCGGCGTCTGCGCTTGTTTACCAAAAGACCCGGCAGCCCGATTTACACGTGACGCTGCCGCCAAATACGCGCATGCGCAGGCAATGCGCATCCATTTCCAGCCGTGTATGACCGGCCTCGATCCCCGACCCGGTCAGTTCACGGCCAGAAATGGATGCGCATCACCCGCGCATGCGCGTATTCAGCAGCGGCACGTGAAAATCGGGTTGCCGGGTCTTTTGGTAAACAAGCGCGGGCGCCACCGCACATGTCTAAAAACGGCCTCATGTGAATACCAACAGTAGAATCGGTGCTTTCCGCCATGATTTTTTTTCCTGTGGGAGTTTTCATTTATGTTTATGTGAGGTTTGATGGGGGCATTTAAAGCTCTGACTAAAAAGTACAGTACATTAGTGTGTGTGTGTGTGTGTGTGTGTGTAGTTCCCTTGTATTTTGAATTGTTTCTCCTGGGGGTGTTGAGAATGTCTGTAGTAGAGATATGTTGGCAGGTGCCTGTTGCTTTTTTGTTGCTTTGCCAAGTCTTGTTCCCATTTGGGGGGGAGGCGGTGTCTCTGGGGTAGCAGGGAGTTTGCTCTTGATAATTATTTCTGAGAAGAGAGTGTTGGGAGGCCAGAATTGGGGCTTCAGGAAGGAAAGATTTCTCTAGGACTGGCTCTCTGAGCAATTTGCATCAGCCAACACTTGCTCCTGGCTCCACAGAGGAACCTTCTGCAGATGTCCAGTAGAGGACAGCCAAGCCCCAGCACTAGCTGGAGAGTTTAAAGGTCTGCTCCTGCTGTCCCTGGGTGTTTTTTTAGACACACATTTCTCCTGGATGTTTGCTGTAACATCCAGACCTTTTGTGTGTCTAAATCACTCACCCAGATCTTAAACATCCGGATCTTTGAACTTCTACGTGAAACTTCCCAGAACTTTTGTGTGTAAAAGGTTCTCCTGGTAAACTGCTTTGCTCCAGACAGCTGT
This sequence comes from Sphenodon punctatus, assembly GCA_003113815.1. Taxonomy (NCBI): domain Eukaryota; kingdom Metazoa; phylum Chordata; class Lepidosauria; order Sphenodontia; family Sphenodontidae; genus Sphenodon; species Sphenodon punctatus. Next base: position 1,687,565 of record QEPC01012575.1, on the reverse strand, counting down.
GGTCACTTGGTTTCCATGGCAGCTGCAGCTACTTTAGGCTGCCTCAGAGCAGTGTGTGTGTGAAAAATGCATCCAGAACTTACTTGTGGACTTGTAAACCCAGAAGATTAAAACATCCGGAACTTTAACATGTGTCTAAAAATGCCCTCTGTGTAGTTGAGGAAGGCAGTGTGTGGCCAGTTTTACATGAGGCTTGTTTCTCACAGATTTCTAAAAACCAGGAGAAAACAAACTTATACAGGGAGGTTTAGACATTCCTCCCCACTACTGGAAGTGAGGCAGGTGCCATTGAAAACAGCAGGTGCTGCAAATTAGCACAGGCTTGGAGATGCAGACTTGTAAAAACCCCAGGTCCATGGAGGGTTTTACAAGTCAACATCTCCACACTTGTGCTAATTTGCGGTGACCGCGGTTTCCAATGGCACCCAGCTCACTTCCAGTAGCATTGAGGAACGTTTAAACCCCCCTGCATGAGTTTGTTTCTCCCCCTTTAGAAATTCTAAAAAATTATTTTAGAAATTTGGGAGAAACAAGCCTTGTGTAAAAACAGCCAGTATCACATTTAACAGTGCTGTCAAGCAAGGCCTTGGCCCCTCTCACTGAGCTCTATGCCTGCTGGTTTTTGTGTTTCTCTATAGGGGGATAGAAACACAAAAGGCACCGGCCTCCCACTTGCTTCTGGTATTGCCAGATGAAGGGAAATTTTCCTTGGCACAGGAAAATTTTGTGTGAAAAGTGAAACATCAGGTGTAACTCCCTTCCCCTTGACTAGGACTCCCATTCAGTGGACCAGGTTCATGATGGGGTGTCCTCACCTCAACTAACAAGAGCCTCAAGAGCCCTGGGCTTGGGTTACTTTTTACTAGGACTTCCCCTTGGGCGATTCTAAGCAACAAGGGGGTGGAGGGGGGGCTAGCTAGGGTTACCACCTCTCAGGGTTTGCTCCTGAATCTGTTTGTTTGAAGCATCATCCTGAATCAGTTTTCAAGCATCACCATCTCCTGGCTCAGGGTCAGTTGATCATTCTCAGGGTCAGTCAACTATCACCCTGTATTTTACTTGCCTTTGCGTGTGCTGGAGGAGGGAGAGGGAGCTGTGTAACATGGGGCGTTTTTACACACACATTTCTTCTGCATGTTTGCTGTTACATCCTGAACTTTCTGTGTGTCTAAATCACTCACCCAGATCTTAAACATCCAGATCTTTGAACTTCTGCGTAGAATGTCTCCCAGAACTTTTGTGTGTAAAACGTTCTCCTGGTAAACTGCTTTGCTCCAGGCAGCTGTGGTCACTTGGTTTCCATGGCAGCCTGTCACATCTACAGCTGTGGCTACTTTAGGCTGCCCCAGGGCAGTGTTTGTGTGAAGAATGCATCCAGGAACTGCCTCAGGGCACAGAGAGAGAGAGAGAGAGAGAGAGAGTGTGAAAAATGCATCCACAACTTACTTGTGGACTTGTAAACCCAGAAGACTGAAAAATCCAGAACTTTGAGGTGTGTGTAAAAATGCCCATTATTCACACTCTGCTACCCAGGGAAAATTCCTGCTTTGGTTGCAGTGAGAGAGGGGACCCTTGCCCTGGGAGCCCCTCTGTACATGGGCAATAGGGTTACCTATTTACCCTTGAACCCCTATGCCTCTGCACCCAGCCCCTACACCATGTATCCTGCCTCTGCCTCCTGCACCTATCTTTTTTATTAGCCAAACAGAAATGTCCCTTTAAATCTGTATAGATTTACATGAACCAATTGCACACAAATTAGCACTGGCAGGGTTTCATCCCAGGGAGAGGTGACAATTCTGGGTGTTAACAAATGAGATGATAGTTGACTAGAGTCAGGGTTTGATCCATGTCCTTTCACATATTTTAGTGTGGATAACCTAATAAATGGGCAGCTCTTTGCGTGTAGTTGTGCGTCTGTGCAACCCCCACTCATGACCAGCCTAATAAATGGGCAGGCGTTCTTCCCCATCATGCTCCCCCCACTGTCAGTATCTTCCCCCCCCCTCTTAGCCATGGAGAACATTGGAAGAAGAAACAACCCCAGATGTTTCTTTCTTTCTTCCAGGCTATTTATTTATTTATTTTATTTATTTATTTATTTTAAAATGGTATCCTGCCCCTCCTGCCCACAGGGCAGCCCGGGGCGGCGAACAGCATCAATAAAACAATAAAACAGTTTAAAACAGTTTAAAACAGTTAAAAACACAATAATGCAGGGGGAAACGACCCTACACACACCCCCACCCCCTGCCGAAAGCCTGGCGGAATAGCCAGGTCTTACATAAACGCCAAAATAGCAGGAAAGTGGGAGCCAACCAAGCCTCCTCTGGGAGGCGTTCCTGCTATTCCCCGCCCACTCCCGAAGGTTCATATCAGCAATATGAGCACCTGGTGACTGGAACTAACCTTTTGCTATGCACATAATGCAGAGGTTATTGAGCATATTACATACTTCATTGAACACGTATAGTTAAAATTGAAAATAAAAGTAAGATGGGCATGGGTGAGGGGAACACACACACATATTCCCATTTTACAGATCAGGAACTGAGGCTGAGAGGTTGTGACTTACCCAAGGCCACCCAGGGAGCTAATGGCGCAATGCAAAAAAAGAAACAAAATCAATATAAAAGAAACAAACATCTGAACTGAACAAATCCAAAATTTCAGATTACTCCGAAATGGCCATTTTCAGCCATTTCAGTTCTATTCCCCTCCCTAGCACATGCAGGTACACTTATGCGCTCACCTTCCCCATGTGAAAACAACACATACACACACACCAGGCTCCAGGGAAGGATCCCATGATTACAGTTTTCCAATAGAAGCAGAATGGTGTCCAGTAGCACTCTCTGGCTGCTGAGGAGTAGACTAGAGGGAATGGGCTTACATTAAGATGAAAAGATTGTGACTAAAAACACAAGGCAGAATTTTCTAACTACCAGAGCAGTTAGGCAGTAGAATAATTTGGTGGAAGATGGGGAAGTTGTGGAGGCCCCATCACTGGATGCTCTTAAAAACTAGTTGTTGATGACTCGGCTGCGGGATCGGGCAGGGATTGGCAGGACCTTTCTTGAATGGTTCCGCTCTTTCCTGGCTGGGAGAACCCAGCATGTGGTCCTGGGTGATTTTTCATCTTCTCCCCGGGTCTCACATGTGGGGTCCCACAGGGTTCTATCTTGTCCTCTCTCTTCTTCAAGGTGATTGTGTATATGCAGCCTTTGGGGGAGGTTGTCAGGGAGTTTGACGTACGGTGTCATCAATATGCTGATGACACCCAGGTATATCTCTCATTTTCATCGGACTCAGGCCCGGCAGTCTCGGTGCTTACTCGGTGTTTGGCAGCTGTGGGAGACTGAATAAGGGCGAGCTGCCTGAAGTTAAATCCCGACAAGACAGAGGTGACGGTTCTGGGGAAAGCCGAGGGAGTGGTGGCCCCCATCATTGATGGGGTCCGTCCTCCCCTTGGTATCTCTGGTTTGGAGTCTGAGGGTGCTCCTGGATCTGCAGCTCCGCTTGGGTGTCCAGGTGCTGGCTGTGGTGAAGGGGGTATTCCGCCAGTTACATCTGGTATGTCGGCTTAGGCTGTATGTCTCGGACTTTGATCTGGGCACGATCATTCATGCTTTTACTACCTTGAGACTGGACTACTGTAATGTGCTTTACATGGGGCTACCCTTGGTGCTGGTTCGGAGACTGCAGCTGGTGCAGAACGCGGCGGCTCATCTCCTAACGGGGATGGGCCAACGTGAGCACATTATTCCAGTGCTTTGTTCTCTTCACTGGCTGACGATAGTCTTCCAGGCCCAATTCAAGGTGTTGGTGCTGACCTTTAAAGCCCTAAATGGCCTGGGCCCCACCTATCTGCAGGACCGCCTCACCCTCCGGGACCTGGATCGGCCCCTGCGGTCGGCCGGGGACGCCCTTCTTGAGGTCCCCCGGGTTTCCTGGGTGTCGACCTTGAGGAGGGTGTTCTCTGTGGTCACACCACGGCTGTGGAACTCCCTCCCGTTGGAGGTTCACTTGACCACCGACCTCCCCTCTTTTTGTAAACAATGTAAGGCCTGGCTGTTCCACTGTGCCTTTCCTGAGGGAGATGAGTTGGGTGTGTTGGGTTGGGGGGGGGGGGGTTGAATTGTTTTTATTTGATTTTAATTGTATTTGATGTTATTTGTTTTAATCTGTTTTTAACATGTTGTTAGTCACCCCAAGATGCTTTTAGCAGGAGGGGGTGGCATACAAATTTTATTATAAAAATAAATAAATAAATAAATAAAACAAACAGGTTAGACCCATCTCTCAGGGATGGCGTCACAACTGCAGATCCTGCTGAATGGCAGGGGCTGGACTAGATACACCTTGGGGGGGCGTTCCTTCCGGCTCTACAGTTTTTTAGAAATTCCTCCACCAGACTAGCAGCAACTTGAGAGAATGAGGTGGTGTATGTACGTGTGTGCCTGACCATCCCCAAAGAGCACCACCAGCCCTATAGAAATTGAGCTGTTTATGCTTCTGAAAACACACACCAGGGACTCACGCTCCCTTTGGCTGAGTTACTCCCCAAAGACTTCTAGTTCTGTCTTCTTTCCCTGCTCCCTCCCCCTCGCTGGGCTGTTTTTAATGCTGAGGGTACAGGATGTTCTGTTCTCTCTCTCTCTCATACACACTATATATATTGTCCCTTCCTCCCCACCCCCTTTCCTGTTGGGCTTGTGGCCTTCACCTTTTTTAACCCCTGCCTCACCATGACTGCTCTAGCGTGTATAAGCAGCAAGAGCAAAGGTGCTCTGCCTCCCTTTTGAGAAATCCAGTTAGCAGCCTCTTCCTGGCCAGACGCACTGGCCTTCCTCCACCAGCCAACAGCTCTGTTTGCTTTGATCAGGGAGTTTACTACACAGGCTGGGCAGTAACCAACATGTAGTTTGTTAGGTGACTAAAAGGGAGGGGAGTGGTCTTTCTTCTCTTGCACTGGAAACCCCTCCCGTCATTTAGCTTCTGTGACTGCTGCTGCTGATCTCCTCCCTGTATTTCCCAAGCTTTGATGCAAGGATTGGCTGTTCTTGGGCAGTAAGGCTGGGAGGATGATGACGTAGACACACTGATAGACCACAAGGATGGCTAGAGCTATTTGGTAAGAGCTCGCTTCACCCTGGAAAAATCTAGAGGGATCCAACAGCTTTTCCTCAGATGGTGATTCTCACACTCTTTGTCCAGACCATCAAGCAGGGTACAACACATGAGTTGTGGTGATTGGGTTAGACCTTCTAAAGATCAGGCAGCAGCCATTTAATGTGTTTGGCATTGTCACACACACACACACACACACACACACACACACGAGATATTAAGAGAAAATGACTGTAAACAGAGATTTATTGATTAGCTGAATATTTCGGCTTCTGCTCCCATCTACCCTGGTGTAAATCAAAAGTAATGATGACGCTGCTGTTGCTGTTGCTGCTGCTGCTAGAGTTACACTGGGCTAAAGGGACTGAAAATTGGTCCCACTAGTCTTGGGCTATGTGTGTGGGTGCCACCTCTTCCAAGTATATCCTTTTTTCCAGAGTAATTAATGCACTTTGAAGAGAGGGGACCAAATTAGTGGTGCCTAGATAGTAGGGATGGGACACCGGGGAGAATACAGGATACCAGATTTATCGATATCGGATCTACCAGTATTGGCATACCGGATTTTTAACATTGGCTGCTTTACCGGTTTTTTTTACATTGCAGCCATTTACTTCAATGGTCACAATGTAAAAAAAAACGGTAAAGTAGCCAATGTTAAAAATCCGGTATGCCAATACCAGTGATTATCGGATTAATCTGATATACCTGATTATCGGGTGTATTGGATTTATCCGATACTGATATTCCCACCCCTACGAGATAGTGCCATGATGTGTGGCTTATTAAATACTGGAAGGTAGAAAAAAGAGAGCCCAGAGGGGACAAAAGAGTAAGACATAAATTAAATTCAAGATGGTGCTAGGGGATGCTACTGAGTCTCTGAGGAGAGGTAGAAATTCTGTCCAGGGACTGGCAAGGAGAAGGTTAATCTCTTCTATGGCAGAAGAAAGCTCATGGTTCCTTGCCCAACATTCTGGGATTGCCCGTGCCTCAAGGCTCAGCCAGTTTGGAAGAACTGGGCATTCTTCCAGCACAGCATGAGAAGAAGAAGCTGTGAGCCAGGTGATGCTTGAAGCTCATTGCCCAATTAGAACGCAGTCAATACCTAAAGCCCTCAGTTATTGGGGTCTCAGACTTTGACAGCACAAGAGTCCAAGTTAGATACCAGACTTAGGGGAGCCACTGATTGCTTGGTCTGAGAGTCTGACTACGGGGAGATTGTTTGCTGCCCTGGAAACTTTGGTCATGTTAATGAATTGGACTTTGGGGGGCTGGACTACCTGTCTGCATGTGGATTATCTGCTGGGATGGCTACTCCTGTAGCCCTGCGCACACCTGCATTTCCATGTGCTATTCCAGGATGGATTTCCCCACATTGTGGGCACATTGCATTCCGGGGTTTGGTCTTGAGAACATTGTGAGTATGGCATTCAAACCTGGGTGTGGTCGCAGTCACATGATGGCTCATGAGATGGGGCATATGTGGGTGGTACAGGACACTACCCACTTTCTGGTGCGTTTGCACCAATTTCAGATTCTGCTGCTGGGTAGCAGCACTAGGGGTGTAGTACAGACTAAGCAGTGGGATTGGGTGGGTAAGCCCCACAGTCCTCCTCCTTGTCCTGCTGTTTTCTTAGAGCAGTCTAGGAACAAGGACATTTTCATTGCCTCTCTTCCAAGGGCATAACCATACTAGAGACAGGCGGTGTAACAGCGCTAGTGCCTACAAGCTTGGGAAGAGGTCTTGTTCCCTGGTGCAGTTGTGCCCTCTAGCACTGAAAGAGTGAAGGCAGGGTGGCCTCAATCCATCTTCTGCACAAGGGCCCATTCCAACATGATTACATCTCTACAGCATTGTCCACTCTTCCCATCTGAGCATGTGCCACCTAGGATCTCATCTGTCCAAACACCTGTTGAAGGGTTTAATGGTCTAGCACTGACTGAAGTGGCGACCTCAGCTGCTGTAGAACAGCAGATTTCCCCTTCACACCCTCACTGCCAGTTTTGTCCCATGTATTTCTTCAGCCAATGCTTGCAATCCCATAATGCTGCATGGCTGTTTTTCCATGCTGCATTATGGGACACTGGTTCTGCATGTGGCAGATTAGTCCCTTCCCATGTTATGAAAAATGTGCACTAAGGAGTGAACACAATTGTTAAACCTTGGTTTCTGAGTGTTTTTTTTTTATTAAATGGGCATTACAGCTGTGGCATCCTGCAACCTAGGCTGCTTGTACACCTGCGCGCAACGCCATGCCGTAAAATCATGCACCACATCAAAAATCCCATGGGCAGGGTTTAGACGCGACGTCATGCACATGATTAGCTGTCCGTGCATGCTTTAGCACCTTGGACTAAATGCCTTGATGAAATGTCTTTGCCCTGGGCCCTGCAAATCCTAAGGCAAGCCATGTGGGCAGCCCCCACTCAGGGGGTTTCATGCGGCAGACCCAATATATGGGCAGGCACTGCACTCCACCCACCACCATCCTAGGCCTCATGACTCACAGCCACAGAGAAGTCTGGATCCAGAAAGCTCCTTGCGCTGTTTGCTTCCTGGTTTGGAGGGGGCATTTTTTTGCCTTTTGGAATGCTGTTTTTGAGCACTCCAAAGTGAAATTAAATAGTAGAAGCCCCAGGAAAAGCGAGAATGGCAAGCACACTCACTGCTCTGATTGCTGGGGGATCGCTGTTGGTACTTTGCCCACGAAGACCGCGATCCAGCAGGCCAAAAGCACCAGCACAGGGGCAGGCGCACAGGGTAGGGGAGAGGAGCGCCAACGCAAAGCAGCCAGGCGAGCCATTAGCGGACACCAGGGGGGCGGGGGGGAGGGAGGAGCAACAGTAAACAGGGAGACCACGCCCCCTGCGCCGATGGCGGCACAGCCACTGGCGCAGAACAAAAACAACGCCGAGGCCCCGACCAGGGGAGCCCGGCAACCCAGAAACAAGGGCGGCAGGGAATGCACCCTATGCCGCAAGGCAGCGCAATAGAATGGACAGCAATGCGCCACTGCAAGACTGCCACCGGTCAGACCAGATGTAAGAGGGCGGAGCGAGCGGCCCCAATCCAAAGAAGGGAACCCACAGTTGCACAAGCACCAAACACACATAAGAGGATAGGTAGACCGAACAAACGATACAACGGTAATATGTAAAGAGACCAAAGGTAACACACAAGGAGGGCACCCGAACCCCCACAGGGAAAGCAGGCAGAGAGCACCGCCCAAAAGAGCCCATGAGGCCAGCGACCACAGGGCCCAGCCACAACGCAACACAACATGCCCACACACACACGAAACGACAGGTCCACACGAAAGAGACAGTGCCATACTAATTTATTGAGGAACAGGGTGTTGCACAAGGAGGTCGCCTCACCAAGGCAGGAAGGGGAGAAGACCACCGAAACGGAAGACACAAACACAAGATGGACATACAGAAACCACACCAGCCACAATGCCCACATCAGTGTGGCTGAGGCACAGGGGAGCCATACAAAGGGCGTGTCACACAGCGGCCACCCAGGGTCACTGACTGAACACGTGCAAAACGGCGACCCAACCAGTGAGATAAGCTCACATGCCACGCAAGGAGGCGCCGATTTTCAAATTCCAGACGGTCCATACGGTACTCCAAACGTTCCACAGCCAGACGCAGCTCAGCACCTGTGCATACAACAGAAACAAAAGACATGTAAGTCGGGGACAATCATGTGCACCCCCATCCATAGGTACGCAGCGAAAGGCAAAGCTCACATGCCCCACAGCCAACACACAAACGGAAACACTACCCACACAGTCCAGAGACCCCAAGGACCAAGGCAGGATACAACCACGGAGAGGCATCCCAGTAACCTATGCCATGGACGGCACCAGACGGCCGCCAGCCCCAGAGGCCTTTGGAGCCAGGCACATAACAGTGGGAAACACAGCTCACATAGGGTACATGGATGTATTAACAGCAGGTCCCTGCTCGCAGCCGATCACAGGTGCCGGGGAGAAAGAACGCCAGGGTCCAGCCCTGGCCCAAACCCAGCTCAGGCAAGAACTCAGCTATTGATATGCATACCAGTAAAGGCAACAGGGTGCATCCAGAGCCGGTAAAACATAACAAGCAGGGATCACCATAGCAACCACGGCAACCCATACCTGACAGGTGTCTACACGGCGATCAGCAGCCCTAAAGGTTACAGTGCAGCACACGAGGCCGACCCATACACCCTACACATATCACCAGCAGGCGCCTAACACAGCCCGGTGCCCATTCAGAGTCCCCAGGACCCATCTACCCACACCCATTGGACCAGGGCGGGGAATACCTGCACAACAGTATATTAGGCGGCAGCCAGGCACCCCGAACATACCAACACCCAACCAGTATACATCTCACCGCTCCATAGGCGTGGGGAGAGCACCACACACAGAGAGCGGGCACCCAAGGCCACGCTCACACCCGCAAGTGAGCTACAGGGGCCCAGACGTCTGCATAGCACGGTGGCCAGGACTGCACGGGTATGCAGGTTAGATGCACGCACACAGCAGAACCCACACCACAGAGGCACGCATCCTGGTGCACCACAGTCCGTCCCCATACAGGCCCCACCCCAGCAGCACACACCCCAGATGGCAACACAGCAATCGGAGGGCTGTCACGACTGCATGCACCCAGACAGCCACCCACAGGCATACAGGACGCCCCAGAAATAATGCGGTATCAATCCATGACCCGGTCAGTGGACCTGCAGCTAGGAGGCAGCATGACATACCCAAAGGCTAATACATGCCTCCAGTCAACACCCCTCACACCAGCCACAGCACCACTGTGTCCTGTCGGTAGCAGCTCGCCCCAACGGAACGCCCCATGGGAGGCCACCATGGCGCCCCACACCACTGATGGCACGAACGTGCACCCACTATTCATGTGGCTCATATACAACAAACATGCGCACCTTGAGACAAAAGCATCTGCAGGCGGTCCAGAATCATATAGCACACAGTGCCGGGATGCGGAGAAACATCCTGCAGAGGTGGGGGCTCTGCAGGGTCGCAGCCGCTTGCAGGTGACCTGGGTTGACATGGCACGGAAGCCAATGATGGAGACGGAGCAGGGACCGCCAGGGTGTCCGTACAAGGCACCACAGGAACATCCTCAGAGATCTGGCCAGATTGCATGGTCCCCTGCAATCACCACACCCTCTGCACCCTCAGGAGTAAACGACTCTGCAATGGCGCTACTCGCAGCACCAGCAGGTGCCATGGCCGTGGCATATCCATGGGAGGAATGTGTAGAGCGGGCAGACCGAACGGATCCCCGGCCTAGTGTGGGATACAACAACAAGAGATCAATCAAGGACAGATTGCAGTGCATGCAAGCATTCTCACACTTACATACACAGGGTCCCAATCCCCGCGACCACATGCCTTGCCCACTCACCCCTTCGATGTCTAGCCTGAAACACAGCTCTGCCCGCTCTATCCATATCCTGTGCATGTACTCCTGAAACGGAGGAACGGGACCATGTGCAGCCACGGCCGGTCCCGCAGAGTAAAAATCAGCCTTCAGCTGTTTCCAGCGTGCCCTGCACTGGCCTACATTTCGTCTAAACCCCCTCTCTCCCATGTTGGACACAAGAGCCCTCCACAACTCTATATTAGGAGCCATTGTACTGGCCATTAACTGGTGGATATGGGAACTGCAGAATATGCAATCTAGCATGCATAGCACCTCTCGACGACTCCAATGAGACCCGCGCATCCTCCCTGCACGCCTGCGGCCGGAGGCCGCTGAAGTGCAGGAAGCTTGCGTTTATACGTGGCACACCTCAGTAAACACGCCCATTAACCCCAGTCACGCCCCCCCATGCCCACATACAGCGTCACCTGGTGCATATCATTAGGCAAATTACCATGACCACCGCAGCCATCCAGAATGGGACTTTCACACCACATTGCAATGCACCCCGCCGGTGCAATTAAAGGTATGCAGCCATGCAATGACAGCCGCTATGTACAGGTCACCCAAATAAGCACACGCCAGCACCATGGAATGCATCACACAGCTGTAGATGTATCATACAAGTGCAGCTAGCCAGGCTCCAGCTACAACAAGTGTTGACCCCTATTCGGGATAACAGGTCCGGGGGCGCGCTACATGGATATAACACCGTGCGTGTTGTGTCGTGTATGCAGGATCAGTGCAGCAGGTCGCTCCGCTCATGACACACCCACACCCACAAGGACCCACAGACCATAGCATACCATACCATGGGATCCCACCCACAAGTGGCGACGGTCAGTGCTGTACTGTATAGACGGGGACCAGCAACAAGCAGAGTGCACACACCAGACGTACTGCTCAGTAGTTTATTTCCCCAGGGGGTTGCTGACAGCGTGCACAGCGCTCTGATCCCGCTGTGAAATGCCACCACACGCACACATGATGTTACACCAGGCCGCCATTCTATGAATCGTTGCTGTGGTCACGTCCCCCACAGTCCCCTGGGAATACACCGTCCGTTAAACACTCTTTCACCCCACCCCACCCCCACCCAACATGCGTACCCGCCCCAGCTGGCGGCACGTTTAGCAGCGCGCTGTTCAGCCGGTGAAGTATGCCCGAGCCACATGCAACCTGCAATCAATCCCCAGAGGGTCTGCTCTGGGTGGTCGGTTGGGACCTGGCATTATCTGAATGATATCACGTCCGTGGTTGTCCAGCTCATCATCCAGAAGTGGAAGCCGTTGTCTCACTGCCATGTTATGTAGCATGCAGGATGCCACCACCATCTTTGCAGCCCTATCCGGGGACGTCAGGAACTGCCCACCAGAGGCATCCATGCATCAGAAACACATCTTCAGGTGACCAAAGGTCCTCTCGATGATATTGCGTGTGGAGCGATGTGCTGCATTGTAACGCCTTTCCGACCTGTTCGCCGGTCTCACAAAGGGCATCAGCAGGTAGTGACGGAGCGGGTGTCCCCTGTCCCCTGTAGGGTTACAGCAGGTCACACATAGTTGCCATGCGCTACAGCGCTACCACACACATATATATATCACTGGGCATTCAACTCCCAGGACCTATTCTACAGCCAGGGGTAGCAATGTCCAGGCACCCATCCCTGGGTTCCTCTAATACTATGGCCATGGTGTAGCGTTCCCAGCCAGGCAATCATACCAAGCCTGCACCCGACCCGTTCCCCATACCCCAGTACAGGACAGCAGGTCACACCATGCCAGTGGACACCCTTGCCTTACTGAGGAGACATCCAGAGCCGGGGATCCACCTCTGTAAATCCCGGCGCAGCTGCGACCTCTGGAATACATGAGCTTCATGTGCACTACCCGGGAAGCGTGCACACACATGCGTGATAATATCCGTGGCATCGCATACTATCTGAACGTTGATGCTGTGCTGCATCCGTCTATTTCTATACAGTTCCTCAGAGTGCGCCGGTGGTTGTATAAGGACATGGGTTCCGTCGATAACGCCTACCACATTCGGGAAGTCTGCTATCCTCATGAACAGGCCCTTTGTGCGCAGGGCATCCACAGCGGTCTCTGGAAACATTATGAAGTCAGCGGCATGCTGCATCATAGCATCGAGGAACAGGTTCAGGCACCGTGACACAGACGACTGTGGCAGGTGCAAGGCATCGCCAACCACCCTCTGAAAGTTCCCTGTAGTTAGGACACTCAAAGACACCAACACCTTCTGAAGGATAGGTATGTTGCGTACATCCCTCCTTTGCTGGATCATATGGGGTTGCAGTAAATGGCATAGTTGCCTGATGCAGTGTCTGTCCAGCCGAAACCTGGATATACATTCATAATCCGACAGTGGCAGGGCGGACATACTTTGGCGAACGTGAAGGCGCACTGGCAGACGCTGGCGATCCTCCAGTAGTATCATGAATATAATGAAGACGAACAGGAATTCCAGAATCACCATGACTGTAGGACCCCTCCACTGCTGCAAGGCCTATTGCAGTCATTCACATACAGGAAGCAGGAGTGGCCAGCATAGCGGCTACATATAGCAGGTAAGCCTGCCACTCCCCGGAGCCGCATTGCAGTAGCGCTAAAACTGATACCAAGCAAGCCCGCTAGGCATTTCCCCCCATAGTCCATTCAACAGAGGTTGGCAAAGAGTGCAGGGGTGGGCACATAAGCCACATTCATTCAGGTACAGCACTCCACTCACCCAATAGAGGACACTCGACCTGCCAAGAAATGACGTGCTGACCTACATACAACGTGCAACACGGCTGCACTCAATGAGGCATCAGGGCTTATTTGTGAAAAGACACAGCGGAGGCTATTGGTTGGCGTGCAACACACCCTATCAGGTGCCTCCCGAGGCACCTATATATATTATGCAGCTGCAGGGAAGTCTAAGGCTCCATCCGTCGCCTCTCACTTTCTCCCACACACCATGCCCCGTGGGCAAAAGGTCGCTGCAAAATGGCAGAGGTCACGCCCTGACAGCGAGGCTAGCAGCTCGGATGAGGGCAATACTGTTCCCCATCCACTGTCGTCCAACTACTCATCCACCGATGAGTACGAGCTTCCAGAGGAACCAGCATGCCCCGACCCCCCAAGAAGAATATCCCGCGGAGCAACTGGCCATGGCCCAGGTGTCGGTGAAAACTGCGGGGGAAGGGTGCGGCGCCAGCAACCCAACTGGTTACTGCAGGAGGTTGCAGTATTGGTGAATGCCACCATGCAGGACCCAACGCACTCCATGGGTACGGATGCATCCAGCACAGCCGTGACTGGGAGACGCCAGTTCTGGGAGGGCGTGAGTGCGACAGTCACAGCACTTGGATTCCATCCGCGCTCGGCCCGGGCTTGCAAGCACAAGTGGAGGGACACCACCCGCCGTGTAAAGGCAAGGCTTGGGGAGTTAGAGGACACCAGGAACGGTCACAATGGAATGACTGCCAGGCCCCTGTCGGAGATGGAGTCGCGTATAGCCACGGTCATGAGATCGGAGGCAGTGCGAGGATTCCCTATGGAACAAGAGCGTGGATCGGGTGATTCCTTTACATCGATGTCATACCTGTCAGAGCTGTCGACCTACCTGGGCAGGAGCAGGTACTGGGAAACCCGTTATAGCTAGCAGATGCGTGTGTGGACTGGTCGCGTCTATGCATAGGCGCCCAGCACTACATGTCATGCCAGCTTGGTTGGCTCCTACCCCTATATATTGGGGCTTTTCAGGGACAGCCTGAGGCACCTTTAGTGTGCTACATATGGGAGGCCCCCCACATGTGGTGTATGCCATGCACTATGTGCAGCAGTGCACATGTGCCACGGGCCACTCATGCAGGTTCTCAACGTCTCGATGTCCACTCCATTTCCTGTCTGTTCCACCAGGCCCTGCTCACCTCCCCTCAATGCGAGTGAGTCCGTAGAATACTGGTAACATGCATAACACCATGACAGGGGCATGACATGGCTGTATAAAGTATGTGTAAGGGCACCCAGCTTCCTGGCTCTCCGCTCTGCACCGCCCCGCTTCCATTCCATCCCCAACCCCCCCACCCCTGACCAGAGGTGACGCACTGGCCATTACATAACATGCCGCCAGTGAAGTCCGGTCACTGTGACCATGCTTTGCCAAACACCCTTCTGTGCAGATGCTTTGGGTGTGCCTAGGTGCATGATGGCGGTACCTGCAGGGGTGCCTCCCTGTAATAAGTAGTTTGGTTGACAGGTGACATGCAGCTGGGCATGACACCGGCTCTATCGTGGCATTCGGAACGGCAGGACTAGCTCCATTTCGCAACCTTCACCCATGCACAGCTGCCACGTACTGGTGACTGTATGTAGGTGCCTGCCGATCACCCACGGTAGGGGTGTCTTTCTGTTAGCTGCATCGGTTGCTCTCCGCCGTCAGTGGCAGCCTCGCCATGACTACTAGGGATGATGTCACTGATGGGATTTTCACCTGATGAGACGTCGCCATATGCATTTGTGGAACCAACAGTATGGTGTGTGGATATGTATATTATCGCTTCTCCAGGTGCACGTCGGTTAGATACCAGGTGCCCCATGTAGTATGTTCCTCCCAGGTCTTTTGCGGCGTGCTCTGAGGAAGCATAGATCCCTGTACTGCTACCCGCAGGCGGGGCCCACCATCCCATATGTGGAATGCTGCCACTGCCGTATACCTACATGTGTGTAAACGGCTCATATAGCTGTAAGCTGGGTGGGCAACACTCACTGGTTGGGTCTGTTATACCACCTCTGCAGCCACTCTGATGCCAGAAGCCACTACTGGAACCGCATCTCAGACTGGGTCGGGCCTCCGCAGCAGGCGACATGCCGCACGGAGATCAGGACGCGTTACCGGTGAGAAGGGAGCCACGACGACCAACCATGGTGCCACAGGTAATGTAACATCCTCCTCGGTAAGGGTTACGGTTTCACCAGGGGTGTGCATCGCCATATGTATATACAAGGGTCCAATACTGAAACGCTCCAAGACCCCGGGTTCTGCACCTTCGACTGGCACGGGCACCTGTATAGGAGGCGGGATGACCATGGCATGACAGTGCCGGTGCCCTGGAACGGGCCTCATGGCAGCTCCTGTATGCGGGACAGCAGAGATTCCCACTTATGTGTGGTTCCATCATGTACAGTGCCACAGGGTGCTCGCAGACAGCCAGTGGTGTTGGTGGGGGTATGGGCTTTACGTGCCATTGGGTTAGCCGGCACTGGCTGTCCACAACCAGGTATATGATGTCTGTTGTTATCTTTCACAGGGTCTACGGGAGCTTCGGTCAGCGCATTGCGTGGACAGCATTGGCTACAGCGGGACACAGCAGCACCATCGGTAACTGCATCAGGGGATGGAGTGAGCGACATGAATGGGGCTGCGTCGCAATCCAGCAGGCCCACTGATGGCAAGGGCTCGCTTGATGGATCCGTTCGGGAGGATGCTGGCGCTATATAAATGTTTGTTAATAATAATAAAATAATAATAATAATAATAATAATAATGCGTGCACCACCGTTATGGATACAGCCCCCTCAGCAGCGGGACGGAGATCTGGACTGCGGCGGTTGCACACAGCGGTGAGTGGCCCATCTCTGGATGCACTGGATACCGTGGTCCCGGACGCCATTGTCACAGGGATCCAGCCTTCTTGTGCACCACTACCACCCGGATTGGGGGGATCCGAATCAGATGATAGCAATCACGCAGTCGCTGGCTCCAGGTCGAGTACTGATAGTAGCAGTCCCTGACATGGTTGTGCAGGTGACTCCCCGTTGCCAGCAGCAGGACCCACACGGCATGCCAGTGCTTCTGCGAATACTAGCACATCCACCGCGGGAGGGGACGGCAGTATATCAGGCCTCTACCATGGCACAGGGGGGGCCAGACAATGGTTGGGACGTGCTGGCGGCCATGCGAGTGGCAACTGAAGTTCTGGGAGAGCACTACCCGGAGCCTGTATAGCCTTGACCTGCCCTGGACGTTCATACCCTAGATATCTGGGTGACCTGTGGGCTAGCTTTGAGGCTGCCCACCGTTTATACTCGAGACATCAACGGCGGTCGAATCGACAGATGCTCCGGATGAATGAAGGACTAGTTGCTGTCCAGAGCGAGATACGAGGTCTAAGGGAAGAGCTGATACATGCTACTGGCAGTGCTGGTAGGGAATCGCAGCCAGGCACGCCGCTGAACGATGGAGATACCCTGGCAGAGTCTGGCACCGGGCTAGCTGCCCGTAGGGGCTGCTGTACTGGAGGAGGTGGAAGCTCCCGGCCCAGCAGTGAGTGGTATCGTATGCACATTTATGCCTAGCCGGGTGTTATGCATACAGGCATGTCATATACGGGACGTGCTACGGGCTAGGTATGTGGCGACCTAGGGGGTGTGGTATTCAGGATGCTCGCTGCAGCTGGGCTGTGCTCTATGTAGCTGACCCGAGCAGTTGTGTTGGGGGCTACTGGACCGCCGGGGTGAACAGTTATTATACACCCAGCACTGACCCCAGGGCCACGTGGTTGTTATGTGGGCAGCTCTGGGCGCGTGGGGTGTATCTGGTGCCACCGGCGCCCTACAGACCACGGCTACCTGCACGGTTTAAATGGTATGACACGTATATAGGTATAGCTCTTGCCCTGGATGGCGCAGACCCAGCAACTAGACAAGTGGGTGCGGCCTCGTATCACTGAGGCCTGTCTTGTGTGCATGGGAGTATTATACGACGCGGCCATGGCATGTACAACGACACTCCCGGTAGTGTGGAAGGGGTAGCTGCTGTAACGCACTATGGTATGCACCCCCGACCTTTGTGATAGGCATGCATGGTCGGGGAGGGTGGTGGACTGGATCGGGGTGGCAGAACCGTCTGTGGGCAGCGGCATGCGCGCATGCTGTGCTTCTCCCGCACGTACGGGACTGTAGCCCATGGCCATTCTATGCCGCCGAGGTCCCTGTCCTCATCGGTCGCCACTGTATCCCTGATAGGGCCGCAGCTGCTGCACTTCCCTAGGATGCCGAGCGGACTGGGTGTAGCTGAGTCTTTGCTGGCCTGACCAGAGAGTCCGTGTTGATGCACGCATTACATGGACTGCTGGATGATTGCATGTCCAGTGTCTTCTCTGGGTGGAGGGACAGGCAATCGTTTAGGGCATCACTACACAGACGGCATTGCTGTCTGAACACGGATGGGTGGACGGTAGTTGTATGCTGTCGTAGGTGCACGTTCTGTTTGTATGTTTCACTGGCTTTACTATCCTTTTCCATTCCCTAGTAGATGGTACACGATGACCTACCTGCTCGGCTGAACACCGATCTCACGGAATCTTTGAGAATGAACGGCGACCCTGAGAGTAGAGCGGCCTCCCACCATTGCTGTGACCTTGGTCCGGTGGATGTGCCATGTTTTTGGATGCTGGGATCCGTTTACGTATACATCCATCCCGTGTTGCGCCGGACGGACTGACTGTCTGGGGCATACGGTTCTGTATTGTATGCAGGTGGGTTTGCACTTTCCCATGGTGATGTGTTGTGTTGCTATCACCTACATAACGGGGTACTTGCTGGGGTGCTATACCCCATGTCATCGTGCTCGTTGTATGCCCGTTCCTATAGCCCGGCCCTTGATATGCTGCAACCACCTGTGTAACTGGCTATCACCCACAGTTCTGCCTGTTTGGTTCTCATCTGATCTACTGAATAAACACTGAGCATCTAATGGGACTGAGTGTGCGCCTTTATTTAATCTCTTTCCTCGCAGTGAGCTTCTAGCACTCACCCCAGATTCCGGTGTTGTGGCTATGTTGCCTCCTGTCGGTTCCCCTGGGGTAATCTGGTGCTTGCAGCACCCGGGTGGATGCCGCTATGGGGGCTTGCGGGTTGGTTGCTGGCCCATACGGTTGCTGTCGCCTGTTTACCTTATCCCTTCCATGTATTCTGTGACAGGAACATCTGGCACTTGCTGTCGGGGTTGGCAGCACGTATACTAGATACCGGACCGTGTTCTGGGTGTGTGACTAGGATAGTCCCTCGACCAGGGTATGGATGAGGGGAGGTGTGTTGTCCAGAGGGATCCATCACACCCGTGGGATGGTTGTACTCATCTGTTGTCGGGCTTCGGATTGGGTCGAGAGGTCGCCCAGCACGAGGTGAGCACCTCCATACTGGCATGTAGCGTAGGGTGGATGTGGGGACCGCCCGATGTGGCAAGTTGGGTTCATACCAACTGTCGTGCGCCTCATACCCCATGGTTGTGTGTTATGGGGTGATGCTTGTAGATCTGTAGCTCTCTGCTAGTGGTTACATTGCGGGCGTGGAGCTAGGTATGATGTGGACTTTACTGTGTGTGCATGGGTACTCTGTGCGTCGCCCATGGCCTCCTAGGTGTGAGGCCCTGTGTCCCTCATGCATGGTGATCGGCCGCAACCGGCATTTGGGTATGTGGGAGTCACCTATATTACGGCGGGGATCTATTGACCCCATGTCTACCCCTACCCCTGGGTGTCGTGTTTTGTGGGTGCTTGTACTAGTCGCTCCCTGGCCCGGGGCATGGTTCCGCTCTTTCACTGGACCCTGGTGGTTGGGCATGGGGTGGGCCCTTGGGTGCTCCTGCGTGTGCGGGCATGCATTCCGAGGCTCGGTACATTTTCCCGCCCTGCCTCCGGTGCCTGTTCTCATTGCCACCTTGGGGCCCGTCTTGGTATCGCGCTGCCTGTGTCCGACCTCTATGGCTGTGGGTTTGATCCTGCTGCTTTCACCTGGCCTTGTTATGTGCTGCCCTCGCTTGTTCTGCCCGGGTGCTTTCTGGCGCCCCCTCATACTCCCTCCTCCCATGCTTACTCCCTGTACCCTCCTGGGCGGCCTCTCCTGCCCCCCGCGCTGGCCGTGCTCGCCCTCCCGTGTACTGCTGCACCTGCTCTGCTGCCTGCCTCTCTCCTTCCTGTCTCGGCCCCCCTCCCCCGCTCCGCCTCCTGTGGTCACCTCTGCTCTGCTGTGCTCGCGTCCCTGGGTGGGTCTGCGGCTGTCTTGTTTCATTGTACCTTCCCACCCCTTCTGCTGGCCGTTGTGTATCGCGCCTTCATTTGTGGGTGTTTTGCTGCTGTTCGCCCGTCCTTCCCCTTCCTATTCTCTGGCCTTTCCCCGCCCCTTGGTTAGCTGCATTGCGCACTCCTAGCGCGGGCTTTGCCCTCACTCCTGCCCTGCTACCACTGGTGCTGTTGCTCGGCGCATTTTGCTTTTGCTGGATCGCGGTCTAAGGCTGCACACGCCCTAACAGACGGGAGTGGACACATGGGCAAATGTTGGCATGGATTGGCACACACGGTGGTATGGCAATGCCCCAGGACAGCACTGTACATGGAGGCTCCATGGCACATGGGAGCGCGCATCTTGCAGCCACCTAATAAATGGGCAGGGAACATAGGATAAACACCATCCTGATGTGGGCTATCGTCTTGTTTATAAACTCTCACACGCACACTCTCTCTCCCTTCCTTCTCATCCACCCAGTCTCCCTGTTTCTGTCCCTTCCTGCCTTCCTCCACATCCTCTTTCTTACCCCTCCCAATCCTTCCTGCCACCCACCCCCATTTCTATTGTAGAGTTAGCTTTCTGTTGAATAACTCACAGCAGAAGTTTCTTCAAAACAGAACTTTACTAAGAACTCAGAAGACATGCTTCCATACTGTACAGACTGCATGGGACAAGATGGAGGACAGAGAGAGAAGAGAGGAGACTGAGAAAAAAAACCGGTTTCATCCCCTGATCCTCCCCCTACTGGACAAGTCCCATATTGAGCTTGCAGGGCTTGCAATGGGCTTTTACTTGTGGCTGTTGCACAATCCAACATCCCTTCTCAACAGTCACTAGTTAAACCCACTAGGCTCATTCTTCTTAATAGCTTGCGATGGCGTTCCCCTGTTAGTGGCTTCGTTAACACATTCGCTGTCATATCCTTTATAGGACAGTATTGCAGATCGTTCCTGTGTGAGTCTTTCAGGAAATGGTATTTTACATCGATGTGCTTGGTTCTGGGGTTGATTCTTTCTGTTTGCGCCAGCGCTATACATCCTTGGTTGTCTTCCAGGATCGGCGTGGGTCTGTCCAATTTTTGCCCCAGATCATTCAGAAGCTGTTGCAACCAAATAACTTCCTGGCTGATGTGTGCCGCTGCCCCGTACTCTGCCTCCGTTGAGGAAAGTGTCACAGAGGCTTGTTTCCTACTGCAACAGCTGATGGGTCCTCCACCAAGCAAAAATAGGTACCCACTGGTAGATTTTTGGTCCAAATGGTCTCCAGCCCAATCTGCATCCACGTACCCTATCAGGTCTGACACGGAAGTTGCTGGGAGCCATAGCTTGAGGTGCACAGTTCCTTTCAGGTACTGTAAGACCCTCTTCACTGCATTCCAGTCCCTTTGGGTTGGGACTGAGACTTGTCTACACAGTATACCTACTGCCACCGCAATGTCAGGCCTTGTGATTGTGACAATGTACAAGAGCTTTCCTATCGCCTTTCTGTATTGCTTATTGTCTGGCAGCAATAAGCTCGGTTCTTTGATCTCCTTTGGGTAGCTGGTTTCCATAGGGGTATTTGCTGCCTTCGCACCCCCATGCCAAAACTTTCTATCATCTCTTCTATTGCCTGTCTTTGATTGCAGAGATAGCTTCTGTCATCTTCTCTTTCAATTTGTATTTCAAGGTAGTGTGTTATGTTACCCAGATCCTTAGTTTCAAAGTCCTGATTTAGAGCTCTCATTGTTTCGCACTCGTCCCCTTCTTGCTCAAAGCATACAATAAGGTCATCAACATAAATTAATACAAAGATCCACCTGCCCCTTAGTCTCTTTGTGTATAAGCAGGGATCTGCTTTGCTCCTGGTAAAATTTTCCCTCATGAGCACCTTGTTTATTTTAGTGTTCCACGCTCTGGCGGCCTGCTTAAGCCCATATATGCTTTTGTGCAGTTTGCATACAAGATCCGGCCTTTCAACGTCTGCAAACCCCGGTGGTTGGTCCATGTAAATATCTTCCTTCAACTCACCATTTAGGAATGCTGTTTTCACGTCCATATGCTTGACTTGCATTCCTCTTCCGGCAGCTATACTTAACAATGTTCTGATTGTAGTGTGCTTAACTACAGGTGCAAATGTTTCATTGTAGTCTTCTCCATACTTCTGGGAGTATCCTTTCGTGACAAGTTGGGCCTTGTACCGTCCAGTATTTCCCTGCGCATTGTACTTTATTTTAAATGTCCATTTACAACCTATAGTCTTTCTCCCTGTGGGCAGTGGAGTAAGTGTCCACGTCACGTTGTCCTGCATGGACTTTACTTCTTCTTCAGCCGCTCTTACCCATTTTTCTGCTTCCCCTTCTGACATCTGGGAGATGTCCTCCCAGGATGCTGGCCCCAACGATTTACTGGTCCTGACTTTGTAGGACAGACGAGTGGGGGGAATGCCTTTGTTAGACCTCATCAACTGCCTTGGCTCAGCATCAGCAGCCGGCTGTGTCTGTCCCTGCACTTCTGTTTACCTTTGTGCCGATTTCAACTATTTGTTCAGAGGATTGCTCCCTTTCAGTGGCTTCCTCTGTGGTTGATTGTTCTCCTTCACCTGAACCTTGGAGAGTCATCACACTGTTGTTTGCATTTTCCGCAAAGATCACACTGTTACTAATGGTTATTTTATCTGTGCGTGGATCCAGGATCCTATAGCCTTTGGAATGCTCACTGTATCCTACAAGGATGCCTTCCACTGCTCTGTTTTGCAACTTGGTACATTTCTCCTCTGGGATATATACGTAAGTCTTACTTATGTAATACTCTGATGTGGCCCACGCTAGGTTTTTGACCATGCCACAGTTCGTATGGCGTTTTCCTCACTGTTCTAGAATACAGTCAATTTTGTAGGTAAGTAGAAGCAACTGCTGCTTCACCCTAGTATCTTTATGGTAGTCCAGAGTCTGTTAACATGCATCTAAGCATTTCAGTTAGTGTTCTGTTTTTCCTTTCAGCTATTCCGTTCTGCTCGGGTGTATATGGCACTGTCTTTTGGTGCTCAATTCCATGGAGTCTCAGGAAGTCCTCTGCTTCCTTTCCTGTGAACTCACCTCCATTGTCAGTCCACAGTGTCTTTGGTCTGCGCTGGAAGTTGTTGCTTGTCATGGTCACATAGTCCTGAAGTTTGTAGAATACTTCATCTTTACTCTTCATGACGTACATGATCATGTACCTTGAATAGTTGTCAATGAAAGTTACCAAATACCGGTTGCCTCCTGATGTGGGAACCTTCATTGGATCGCAGACGTCACTGTGTACAAGATCAAGCAGTTTCGTGGCTCTATTCTGACTCTTCTTCAGAAGCGTAGCCCTCATGGCTTTGGCTTTGATGCAACAGTCGCATTTCATGATCACAGGACACGTTGATACCTTAAGGTCTTTGGTCAACAGCTGTCTGTGCATTTCCTTGATGCTGTCTATGTCCCATGCGTCTATCCCACAGGTGGATGCAGTCATCATGTGGCTTGTGCACAATGAGCTTCGCCTGTTCCTTCGCTGTGCTCAGACAATACAGGTGCTCATCTGCAGTGGCTCTAGCCAGTACTTTTGTCCCACTTTGTATTGTGCATTTATCTCCCTGGAAATGGTTGGTGAGCCCCCTCACTGCCAGGTGCCTCATGGACAGGAGTCCCACTTCTAAGTTGGTAACATAGAGCACATCTTTCATGGGTATGGTCAGTGTGCCTCCCTGTGACTGGTTGCAGTACAGGAATCCTTGTCCAATTCCTTCCGCATTGATGCTTCTCCAATTTGCAAGGTAGATCCTTTCTTTACTGCTCAGATCCAGTCCTGTAAAGAATCCTTTATCGCTAGTCATGTGGCTCGTTGCCCAATTTTAGGATGAGCTGTCTTGTGTTGCTCTGAAGCACCCACTCCATTGTTGAGCAACTGTGTTACTGCTTGTGACTTTAGCCCTCTGCTTACGTGTTCGTGGAGGCTGTTTCTGCTGTTCTGCTTTACATATATAGCAGTCTTTCTTTAAATGTCCCTCGTTTTTTCATCTGAAGCATACTCTGGTTTCCCTCTTAGGAGCTTTGTCTGAGGTTTTCAGCGCAGTCTCATTACCCTGCTTTAGATCATTCTGCAGGTTCTCCCTTTTGCGCTGGAATTCATCCGCAAGTCTACCTTTAACAAATTCCTGCTTCAGTTCAGCCTCTGGGCATTGATTAGAGAACTATAAGATTCAGGCAGGCTGCAGAGCTGCAGAGGAGTAGGGTTACCACATGGCTGTCCTTTATATCTTCTCCAATGCCGCGCAGCTGTGCCACTACTTCCAACATGGCATTTATATGCTCCTGCATTTCACTTTCTTTGCCAAGCCTCATTTTGTATAGTTTCCTCAGTAGAAACAGTTTGCTATTCAGACTACTTCTCTCATGCAAGTTTTGCAATGCAATCCACATGCCTCTTGCTGTGGTCTCACTTCTTATATGGATTAGCTGGTCATCTTCTACCAATAAACTTATTGTAGCCTTTGCTAACCTGTCCTTTTTATCCCATTCCTCATGATTTGCTGCTGGTCTGTTCGTGGTAATCACCTCTCATAGATCATCTTTAAACAGCAGCATTTCCACTTTAAACTTCCACAATTGGTAGTTTACATTGTTCAGCTTTCCTACTGAAACTGAACTAAGTTCTGAGCTGCTTGCCATACTTGCTTCCCTCCCTTTCCCCTTCTTGGATTTAGGCCTTCTTACTCACAGTCAGTAGGTCTCTCTGTCTGGGAGTTTTCTTTAAGTCTGCACTCCTTCCGGGTTGCTTCTAGTCTTCAAAATTGCCTTGAAGATGTCCTGGGCCAATAACCTAATGTAGAGTTAGCTTTCTGTTGAATAACACACAGCAGAAGTTTCTTCAAAACAGAATTTTACTAAGAACTCAGAAGACATGCTTCCATACTGTACAGACTGCATGGGACAAGATGGAGGACAAGGAGAGGAGAAGAGAGGAGACAAGGAGGGGGAAAAACCTGTTTCATCCCCTGACCCTCCCCCTCCTGGACAAACCCCAAATTAAGCTTGCGGGGCTTGCAATGGGCTTTTACTTGTGACTGTTGCACAATCCAACAATTTCAACCTCTCTCCTCTTTTCCATCCATGCAACCCCACCCCACCCCATTTCTACTCCTTCTCCCTCCCCTGTACCTAGGGTGGCCAGATATGCACATTTTAGAGGACACTTATGAAAAATACAGGTTGAAGGGCTGCATTGGCTCCAATGCAACCCTACATCCTGTACTTCTCATGTGTCCTCTACAATTTGCATATTTTTTATTTATTTATTTATTTGTTTATTTGCAAAAGACTTTTATCCCACACCCTCCTGCACCTTGGCAGCTCGAGGTGGTGAACAACATAAAAACATAACAATAAAACTATCTATATATAAAATAGACACATAAAATAAAATAGCAGCTAACAAGTAAAACCCCTCCCCAAAGGCCAGGCGGAACAACCAGATCTTACAACGTCTACAGAAAGAGAGAAGGTCATATCTGGCCACCCTACCCGTACCCTTCTCCCTGCTCCCATCCCTCTGTTTCTGCCTCTCTCCCTGGCTTCCCTTCCTTCCATCCCCCACTCCCGTTTCTACCCCTCCCTGGTTTCCCTTCCTTCCATCCCCTCACCACTGCCCTGTTTCTACTTTTCACTGGCTTCTGTTCATTCCACCCATTCACACACACCCCTCCCACATTATGTTAACTACTCTTGGAACATGTGGCACCTGCACATTGTGGCTGCTGCTGAGGCGGCCACATGTGACTGCCACAAAGCACCTGCATCAGAGGGCTGCTGCTGCCACACTGGAGTCCATGGCTTCCCTTCCTTCTCCCACCCTGTTTCTACCCCTCCCCTTCCCTGGCTGTCCTTCCTTCCACCAATCCACCCAGGGTTTAATGGAGGGGGGGCACCAGGGCTCAGCCCCTGAAATTAAATTCAAGGGGGAATGAGCCCTGGGAAATGTTCCCAGTAGGCGTGTGCACCCCCAAACGTGAAAGACCAGGAAAAGACCAATATCAGCCATTTCAGAGTTGGAAGCAGAAGCCAGAAAAAAATCTGTATGCTTTATTTGGCTGTCATTAATGGTTTTCCTGCCCCATCCCCTGCGCTGGTCATTACATAAATGGAATCACGAGACCTTGTTTTGTATTCAGTTGTAGAGAGGCAGGATGGTCCAGTGGTTGGAGTGCTAACTGGAGAACAGGTTCTGTTCCCTGCTCTGAAAGGGCTGGGGGTGTGGCTTCTGGGGCAGGCTTGGACCACAGCAATTCATTTATTTATTTTTTACAAATTATGTACCACATCCTCCCCCTCCCCCTCTGTTTCTACCCCTCCCTGGCTTCTCTTCTTTCCACCACCACCCATTTCTACTCCTCCTTGGTTTCCCTTCCTTCCACCTTCACTCCCTGTTTCTACTCCTCCCTGGCTTCCCTTCTGATCCCAAGTTCACAACCTCCCCTGAGCCTAGTCCCATGCCCCATTCCCCCTGAAGCTAGTGGCCACTCCCCCCAGGCCAGTGACACCCCCTATGCCAGCCACATGCCTCATTCCCACATACCCAAGCCAACAGCTCCCCACGGAAGCAAGCCTCATGTTCCATTCTCCTCTCTTCGAACCCAGCTACATGCCTCAATCTAGCAATCACCCTGAGCCACACCCATGCCCCATTCCACTCTCCCCAAGCTAACAACCTCCCCACCAAGTTAGCCATATTCTCCACTCTCCCCCAAACCAGTGCTCCCCTTTTTAAATTGGTAGCAGACTTTGGAACAATGTTTACTGTATTTTCCTTTCCTTGAAGGTCTGTCAAACTGGCAGAGTGTCACTGCACTTCTTTGCCAAGATAACCAATATGCAGGGACCTGTGTGTACTGCACTTTCCACACTGGCAACAATGGAAACAATACAGTTAACACAGGTAAAGGTACACATTTTGAAAAATGCAAATTCCAAAATCTCAAATGCAAATACAAATACACAACCCTAGTTTTCTCTTCCATTGCACCTGTCTAATGCACTGACAGCTCCCATGCTCCTGGTCAACTCACCTGGGCTTGTTCACACGTTACAATGAGGCATGAGAAATCTTGTGGTGAAAAAAAGCACAGTGGTGTGGCCCTCATACTAACATAACATGTGAATAGCTATGGTGCATTCACATCTTCAGAAATACTACAGTGTAACTAGCCCTTGCTTTCTCTACCACAGGGAATTTTACCTCTCACCATAAGGCCCTTTTCACACAGACACTCGTAACATCGATAAAATGGGTGTTATATTTTATTATACATGTTGCAGGGCACCCATAGAGCACACCTACAGCCCTGCAACATGTATAATAAAATGTAACACCAATTTTATCGGTGTTAAGAGTGTGTGAAAAGGGCAAAAGTGTTAACTAGCTTTTTGTTGAAAGCATGAGGAGAGAAGCTCACGCTAGCATACTCAGAACCTGAGCTCTCGTTGGCTTCACTGTGAATTTGCAGTTTGGGCCCCTGTAGGATTTTTAGGAGATGGACTGGGAAGCAATGCATTCTCTGTGGACAGGCAGTGCCTCAGGAAAGCTGCTGGGTACCTGTATTCTGGACTAATGGAAGCTTTCAAGGGTCTAACTCTATACCAGGCTCTTGGATGTTACATGGGGTGTTTTCAGATAAGGATTGGATGTTATTACTAGGATGTTGCGGATAACTCTTGGATGTTACTAGGGGTGTTTTCAGATGTTACTAGTGGTGTTTTCCCCATCCAGTATTCACTGGTTAACCATTGGTTACCAGTGGAGTTTTCACGCAAGCAAGGTGGGTACAGGGTGGGTACTGGGGGGAGGTGCTTGTCTGAAAACACTCTAGGTTTCAATACAGAATAAAGTACTTCCTAGTTCAGGTGGGTGGGGAAGGCTTTTAGGCGCTGGAGAATACATCAGGGGAGCTCTGAAATGGGTTTTGTTAGAGAGAATGGGTGTTGGTTTTAGACAAGCACCTTCACCCATCACTCACCCATCATGCATGTTGCAGGGCAGTATTGACGCCCTATGCAGCCGTGCGATATGCAGGATGGGTGGGTGATGGGTGGAGAAGCGCTTGGCTAAAAACACCCCAGTGTCAGCTGAATAGACAGCAAGAGGACTCGGAAGGGGTGTGCATGGTCATTAGTATCTGCCTAGGATTTAAAAATCATAAATGGTGCAGAGCAAATAAAAGTTGTTATTTGCCCTCTGTAATGCTATGGAGACTGCTTGCACATGAATCGGGAGGCTGAGGGGAGAGTTCCACAAGCGAGAGGTTTGACCCATTTCTGGGGCGATGGTCCTCGTGGATGATAGGGTTGTATTTTGAAGTGGAGTGGAGCTTCCCACAATGCCCCCTGCCACAATATTGGCTCCCACCTCCCAGACGTCCCTGATGCCTCCTGACTCATGTGCAAGTGGTCTCAAACTAGGAAATTAACTGTCAGCAAAATCAAACCAAAAGAAAATAACTTATAGAACTTATTGTCAGAGGATGTTGTGAACTTTGAAGGCCAATAGTGTAACTAGGTTTTTTAAAAGTTTGGCTAAGTTCGTAGAGGCTAGAACCATAAATGGCTAGTAGTTGAGTTGTCCAGGAGAAGTCACCTCTGACTGTCGGGGGCTGGGAGGACATAGCAGGGAGTGGATCACTCCATTATTCCCTGTTGTGTGCTTCTCTGAAGCAGCCGAAGGTGGCCACTGTTGGGGACAGGATGCTTGGCTCAATGGACCATTAGAATTACACAGTATTACACACCTTATTTAATTATTTATTTATTTTAATTTATTTGTTTGTTTATATTTCTATTTCTACCCTGCCCCTCTCACACAAGCGACTCAGGGAGGCTTTATATTCTTGTGCATTTCCTCTCATCT
This sequence comes from Sphenodon punctatus, assembly GCA_003113815.1. Taxonomy (NCBI): domain Eukaryota; kingdom Metazoa; phylum Chordata; class Lepidosauria; order Sphenodontia; family Sphenodontidae; genus Sphenodon; species Sphenodon punctatus. The sequence continues at coordinate 1,659,001 of QEPC01012575.1, read as the reverse complement.
TTGACAGAGGGAACGAAGCTGTTGTTATCAGAGCTAGACTGCAGGATACGAGGGATCATTACATTAGAGGGGTATTTTTTTAGCACAGGGGGCTAATGTGACCTAGAATATAAGCAAACCATCCCAAGGCATTCCTAGCAGAGGCCCAATCTTGTTTTCTGAATCTAATGAGAATCTTGCTGCTGACTTCAGTAGAAAGAAAATTGCTGTTTTCTCCACATGATGGAAGGCCCAAGCTTTGGTCTCTTATGTACAAGGATCACTGTTCTCATGGCGACTGCATCTTGGGAAGAGCTACTGGTTCAGTGTTAGGCCTCTTTAGCTATTCCCCCACCCCCAGGAGAGAGACTGCCAGCCATTCATCCTGCAGCTCTGCAGGGGAGGATCATTCCCCATCACTGGCACATTCCTGTGGATGCGGAGTCCTAGTCGGGGCCATGGGATAGTACACCAAGCACTTCAGCCAGTCTTGTAGAAGGGTGTTGGGGTGGGAGGGAGCATGTGTGCAGGGAGCAGCTGACACCAGACTGAGCTGATCAGAATAATAGATTTCTCTGCAAAATAGAGTTTGACGTCTTTGGATGAGTTGGCTCTTGACTGCAGGCTTTGCTGAGTGCTTCTGGCCCTAAGTTGCCTGGGAATTTAGACAACAAGCACAATACTGGACCAAGCAAGCTTTTTTTTTTTTTTTTACCAGTGAATGCTGCTAGATACATCACAGTTTAGTGACAGCATAGCCTGGTGGGGAAAGCTCTGGGATGGAACTGGGGTAGCCTGGGATTTATCATTTATCTCCAGTATAAATGCTGGCCTTTAGCAAGTCACTCTGCCTTTCTCTGCCTCACTTTCCTTACCTGCAGAGTAGCTATAATGATGCCTGCTTCCTTTGAGATTTGCAGATGACGAGCACTATATAAGAGCTAGGTACAGTATGACTATTATTGAATTTGCAGGGGATTTAAATTTGACTTTCAATTGCTAGGGACTACAGTAAAATAAATAATAAAAAGAAAAATGTTTTCAGCTCAGACCTGCAGGGTGGCCTTGAAGCAGCCACTTCCCAACTCTATGACTCCAACTCGAAGATGCTGAGCTGCCTCACAGAACGCTCATTCATATCCAAAGCACCGCAGGACACCTGAGTGAAATGTGTTAAAAGAAGATGTCTCTCTAGAATGATTGCTATGGCCCTTTTCACACAGACACTCTAACACTGACAAAATGGGTGTTACATTTTATTATACAAGTTGCAGGGCTGCAGGTGTGCTCTATGGGTGCCCTGCAACATGTATAATAAAATGTAACACCCATTTTATCAGTGTTAGAGTGTCTGTGTGAAAAGGGCCATCTCTCTTGCATGCTTTTCCCACTGAAGTGGTGGCTGATTTTCCCCAAGTGCCACAAACATGGAAGGCAGGGTCTGTGTTTGGAGGAACATGCTTATAGATTGTAGGGGACTGCCTTGGTGCAGACAGTGCTGGATCCAAGGAAGTGTGAAATGACCATGTGGATTGTGGACCTGCTCCTAACAGAGAAATTGAGGGAAATTTGACTGTAATTAATTTGTGATGCTCTGTTAAGCCGCACATCCCCTTCACCGGCCAGAGCCTCGCCCTCCGTGCTGTGGTTTTATTTATTTTATTTATAAAAGTTTTTTATCCCACCCCTCCTGCCCGCAGGGCAGCTTGGGACGGTGAACAACAAATTAAAACAATCAAACAATAAAAACAATTTAAAAGTTAAAAATCCCATATGCAGAGGAAAAAACAACTCCCCCCCCCACCCTACCCCCCCTACCCTACCCCCCCTTGCCAAAAGCCAGGCAGAACACCCAGGTCTTACATAAATGTCAAAATGACAGGAGAGTGGCGGGCGCCACTCAAAAAGACGAAACAAAAGATTTCAACGCGAAATGGTTCCAATGCTTGGAACACATGCAAAAACCTGACACTGAGGAAGAGCAACGAGCCTACTTGTTTGACTACCTGATATGACTGGGAAAAGACAAAGGGACACTTAAGATGTTACTTAGACTAAAAGTTGTACAAAACTAGAGTAAAGATGGC
>QEPC01012575.1:1634172-1654153 GCA_003113815.1 Sphenodon punctatus | reverse complement strand
GAAATTGTAAGACCTGGCTGTTTGCCCAGGCCTTTGGGAGGGAGGGTGGCTAGGGAGGTTTTAGTCCCCTACCCATTTGTTTTGTGGTTTTGGTTATTTTCTAGCCCTGTTTAATGTTTAAAGTATTTATGACTGTTTTAAGTTGATTTTATTGTATTTTATTATTGTATTTTAATGTTGGAAGCCGCCCCGAGCTGCGTTGCAGGAGGGGCAGGGTAGAAATTTATAAAATAAATAAATAAATAAATAAATATTGTTGTTTCTAGTTTATTCATGGGCCCCACCTCTTGGGCAGGGGGGAGGGCTCCTGAATTGCTATGGGACTTCAATGGCTGGGGTTCCCTGTATTTGAGGCTCCATGTGCCAGTGTTTCTCAAACTCATATTGTCATTTCAAGCTTATTCAGGAGCGCCAAGTATTTGGAGCCCCTATGGGGTCCATCCAATACATGGGGCCCTGTGCGGTCACACAATCTGCCCTATTCTGGGTCCAGCCCTGGATGCATATGGGATGCCCCAGAATTCATTTCTGTCTGAAGTATTCTCCTACAAGGGACTCTTTGACAGCAAGAACCTGAGCTTGTGTCGCGGAGAATAAGTGCAGATATGCCTGGTCCCCTGCCCTGCCTCTAAAATAAATAGCTCATTTCTCACAAGAAATCTTTTCACAGGCTAGATGCATCCTCCCCAAGGTAAAGGGGGGGAGGGGGTGATTTATTGTGGACCTTGTAACAGAATTCCTTATGCAGCTGCCTATGTGTAAGTAATACATATCAAGCTAGTGTCCTTTCCCTAACCCTAACCCAGGCTCTTCTGTACCTGTGTCCAATGTGACTGGATGCCCCCCCTCCTGCGGGGAGATTGTGACATCACAACACTCTCTAAGGGGCAGGGACTACATTAGAAAAGGGATAGGGCTACATCAAGGCTACGGTATCCCCCTGCTCCTTTCCAACATGGCCACACCCCCTGCAGATCACCATGATGACCCAGATCTTTGCAGAGGGTGGGACTTTCCAACACTCGGAAGCCCAACTCAGTCCAGCCTCTAGGACCAATCAGGTTCCATTGGGCTCAGGTCAAGTTGCAGCCTCTATCCAGGATGCATGAGGGCCCAACAGTCCATTGATGCCACATGCAGTAACTCATGTGTACAAAGATGGAACTCATTTAGAAGGAATAGAAAGAAAGGCTTTATTGAGGCTGCTGGAGGCTCTTAGTAGGGCTGTGCATTCAGGTCTGGATAAAACACAAATAAACACAAAAGTCCTCTTTGGCTTCTGTATTCAAAACACAAATACCGCCCTGCAATTTTAAAGTATGTGTTGGTGTACTTTGTGCCTCTCAATTTCCACTTCTAATTTAATGTTTTTAATCATTGATCTAGCAGTTTGAACATCTTTCAAGTTTCATGGTATGTTGTGCTAGTCAGCAGAGAGTTTAGCCCCAACAACGGTGACTTATAGGAGTGGATTGTGTTTTGGTTTAGATTTACTTTTGATCTTTGAGTGCTTTATGTGGTAGGGGGCTTGGCCTACTTCCACAGGTAGCTGGTGGCAGCAGAACTGTACCCAAGGAATTGGATCCTTGGGTTGAGTGAACGACACTAGCAAGTGAGATGCCCCTGCCTGGGATGGGGCAAGGGTATGGATCCCCCTGCCTGGTGCTCTGCATTTTGCTGATACCAGGGTCCTTTGCTGTTTATTGTGGGATCACCACCTGTGCATATGCGCACATAGAGCGCTGCACTCCATTTCATACACAGGCAGCACCCCTCTGCTTGCTTGCTTCTCAACCAATTGTAGCAGCTACCAGATTTTTCTCCTAAAAGTCCCAACATTTTGAGACAACTCAAAAAACTCCCCCATCACTCCAGAAGCACCGATTCTCCAGGTTAGGCATGGATGCCCCTGACTGACCCAGAGAAGTTAGGGCTTTGCCTGAAACCTAGCGATTCTTGGTTGAAACCAGGCAACGCTAGATGCAGGTGGGAACAGGGACAGAATCGAATGCAGGCTTAGGTTGAGGCGCAGGCTCAAGTGAGAACTGGTACAGGGCCACAGACAAGGCACAAGCGGTAATTCTGGGGAACTGCTCACTGCCCAGAAAATCCTAGATCCACCAGTTCAAGGACTCTGCTCCTCACATTTTCCCTCACTCATTGCCAAACTGTCAACTGTGTCATTTCTTCAGCCCAACCTGCCAGCTCCTCATCTCACTCAGCACTTCCTACTTCCTTCAGAAACCACTCTTGTTCATCAGTTTGCACCTCATGCCCTTCTCCCGCCCTTCACTTTACTCCTCTCCCAGTGTGTCAAGTTCTTTCTTCCTCTCAGTCAACACGCCATGTCCCATCCTTCACCACTTTTTTCCACCCTTCCTAACTCTTCATTTCTCACTTCACCTTGCTCTTTCCCTCCCTGTTTTACATCTGTCCCTGTCCCTCAGTGCAAAGAGGACACTGTCAGTGTTTCCTTTCCCTCTGCTAGGGTTCTCTGTGGCAGTCCAAAAGCTTAGTCCTCCATTCATTTGCCCACTAGGGATGGGCGAACAGAACGCGGTTCGGATGTTCGGTCGTTTGGTTCGAAACCCGAGTTCAGGTTCGATGGTTCAGTTCAGCCGAGGTTGGTTTGGCCGAACTTGGCCGATCATTCAAAAATAGCGAAACTGAAAAGAAATCGAAACCTAATTTTTGGCCCTGGAAAGATGTTTTTCCCGCCCCCGATCTTATTCAAACTCATCTGAACACGACAGAACTGTTCGGTCGTTCAAGAGTTCGGTTCAGACGTTCGGATCGGATGTCCGAACAAACCGAGTTCGGTCCGAACTCCGAACATCCGAACTGCGTTCGCCCATCCCTATTGCTCACTGCTCCTTCCATACCAGACACAGCAGGACTTATTAAACTCCCCACAAGCTTCCTCCTGGGACAGCCATAGAGATCAGGCTTGGCACCCAGGCTGGGTGCTCCCCACAGCCCACATGGACGAGCCCTTGGGAGTTAAAAGTCTCTCAGCCAGCTCCTGAAAGGAAAACTTCCCCTCTGGATCACCCTGACCCAGAGAGAGAACTTGCTGCATCTCCATCCAGTCTCAGAAGGGCACATTCTGTACAGAGACCATATCCTCATAATTTTTGCCCAAGAGTAAAAATAGTCTCCTGATCTCAACCTTTTCAATGCTTAGCAATATGAAGGTCGGTGTGGTCCAGTGGAGAATGTGCCAGACTTACAACTGGGAGTTTGGTGTTGGTGGGTGACTCTGGGCCGCTCCCCATTTCTCAGCTTCCATTCTCTGCCTGTAAAATGGGACTGCTGGCATCAGCAGCCAGCGGAGTGACAAGAATCCAAACAGGAAGGGGGAGGACAACTCCCGTCCCTCAGGTCTCCAAAGCTCACCCCTAAACTTAGGGAGGTCGTGTCCCTGAACTCCAAACTCAGGGGAACTTTCCCTCCATATTATTACAACCCCCATCAGTAGCACATTAAATGCATTCTTTACCTTACAAGCCTTTCCTCTGCAGAGGAGAGAAGCCCAGTGTGTGTTTGGAAATCCTCTGCTATTCCCCACACACATGAGCTGAGCAATAATCTCAAGCCACATTCCAAGGAATTCTACGTAGTTGGGCCCTTACCTCTGTTTGACTCCTGAAGCATTCACACAGAGTTAAAGTGAAGTTATTCAGGTGTAGGAAGAGGAGTATGTACTCCAGAAAAATCAGGAGTATGTACGCCCCTTCAGTTTGTATTTTGATAACTGTTTGTGTGAGCACTTATCAGCATGAGAATAATGACCTCAGCTCAGGGATCATTACATCTCATCTGGGGGGAAACTGACACAGTACTCCTTTGGTTTTCACTGTGGATAAGACCACACATGGCATTAGCCCACATTGGGCAACCATACTCCACATTAGCCTGCAACGCAGCTGATCGTCAGGCCAGTAGCTGCCAGATGTTCACCCACTTCTGCCCTGAGGCAGGCAGCCAGCTGCTACATGATGCATCCACTGGAGAAGGTTGGTGATGCATCACAGGCTACTGTTGCCTCACCCAGGCCAATGTGGAGTACAGGACCACCTCCCGTCAGGCCAGAGTCTATAGCATCTATGTCACGGCAGGGGGCGAGATAGTGTGCAGACCAGAGAGTGGTGGGTAGGTCAGGACTGTACACCTATCCATGTGGGCAGCTGTTCTGGTCTTCCTCCTCACTTCTGGGATGTGGCAGGATTTGTGACGGTGGCCTGCCTGCCTGGTTTCCCTGTGGGTGTGCAGATCATTTGGACTGTTCTCCCTGCCGGCCTAAAGTATGACTTGGGTAAGTGGTGTCCTCTACAACCACACACATCTTATCCCTTCCCCTCTCCATCCCTTGATATTACCACCACCCCCTTTTTTTGTTCTTTGACTCACTCTTCCCCTTGCACCCCTGCCTTGCAGCTTTTGGCGGGAAGGGCAGGGTAGGAATTGTGAATTAATTAATTAATCATTCTGGAGATTCCACCTAATTCCATCAGAGAGGAGCTAGGTGTTTGCCATCTGTGGACCTTCTCATGTCCCCTCAGAATACTACCCATGTAAAAATCCCCCCCAGTTTGAGAACCAGAGGACTAGATGATCCGGGTTAGACTAAATGGCCTTTGAGGTCCCTTCAACCCTAAAAAATAATAATCTACAAACCAATTCTGACTCCCCCCAGTCTGTGGGATCCAGTGGTGTTTGCTTTCCCCTCACAGCCAATTTTGAAAACTGTTCAGAAGCAGAGCACAAATGCTAGTCTAGCCTAAGCTATTTCAATTAATGAGTTCAGGAAAAGCACAGGAAAGGCACCCTTCCTACTGAAGGTAGGTTGACAAAGATGGGAGCGGTGGACAGGGGTTCAGCAGATCTGGTTGGATAGCATGGGTAGAGCTGCCAGATGTCCTTTATTTTAAGAGATGTCCTTTATTTTTAGGAAATATATCTTATCTCAGAGCCTCAAAGCTCTATTGAACATAATGGATGTCCTTTATCTCAAGCTCCACAACTCCAAGAACATATTGGATGTCCCTTATTTCAGAACCTTGGTGTCCCATAAATACATAGTGGATGTCCCTTATTTCAAACATTACATCACCATATTTTCTGCAACCACAGACATGTTGTAACAATATGTTCATTCTTTTACAATGCTCTGAGAACCCACCACTGTGGTGAAAGTCCCTATAGCCTGTCTACCCCCTTTCTGATATGGCCACTCCCTGCTGCCCCAGGAAGCATCATTTTCTGGTTGGAGCACTTTCTGGTTGACCCAGAGAAAATTCTGGGAATTCCCCCAGAGCCTGGAGTTGCTGGATCAAAACCCACAGAGGTGGCAACCATAGTAATGGGTTTATATCTTTTAAAAATAGGACCACAGGAGAAAAAACTCAGGGGGACCACAGGGCTAAAAGAGGCCCAAAAACTCAGACCTTGCTGCCCCCTGGATTATCCATTGTTACTGTGTGCTTAATGTTCCTTCTAGGAGGAATGCCAAGGACACTGATAGGGACAATAACACTTGGCCTTCAATGGCGCCTCTCATCCCAGGGCCTTGAGATGCTTTGCAAAGGCTAGTGGATCAAGGGAGTGTGAGAAGGATTACTGGAACTGGGTGAAATCTCTACCATAAATATTCATGCTAATTCTTAAGAACACTGTGTATGTGCGTGTACATACGTGTGTGCATGCGTGTGTGTAAATCAAGGGCTGGATTAACTATTGTGCTTGTTATTCTGTAGCACAGGAATCCACAGTCTATCAAACCCCCCATGCTCAAGGACAGTATATGCACACATGTCCATGCATACTAATCGGCCTAGCCTAAATCTCGTTATAATTTATTAGATTTAATGGTTATTGTTGAATTGCATATGGTAATAAGTAGGGATTGGGAATCCTTTCCCTCCCAGGGTCCACTTTGAAAATTAGTACAAGCTCTGAGGGATGCAGAAAAGTTGGGGCAGGGGTGCCTAAGGGGTGTGCTCAGGAAAAGGAGAGTCCAGATCATGGATCTGTGCCATGGATCCATCCTCTATCCTCCTTGTTTACATGTCCTCATCTTTTCTCACTTGCACGGAACTCAGTCTTTCAGTGCTTCTTGAGGGTAGGAACTGGATCCAGGAACTGGAAAGGGGTCATATAAAAACTAACCATGGGCTGCATTTGGCCCCTGAGCTTGATGCTCTGCACTCCTGGAATAAATGCATTGATAGGTCCTTTTCACAGAGACACGCTGACACAGATCAAATCTGTGTTACATTTTATTATACATGTTGCAGGGCTGCAGGTGTGCTCTATGGGTGCCCTGCAACATGTATAATAAAATGTAACACCCATTTTATCAGTGTTAGAATGCCTGTGTGAAAAGGGCCATAGTTTAACAAGCCATATACCTTAAGTACCCTGGCTTTTTGTTTTGTTTTGCAAAGGAGTAGGCATGTAGGAGGGTGAGTAGGGGTTCCCAAAGTATGTTTTAGCACAAGCCCCCCACATCTTTAATCCAACCCTGTTTGGAACAGTCAGGCCATCCTGCTTCATCATTGACACAAATACGCACGAAGACAAACATTTAAGCTCATATACATGAGCTTTGATACCCCCGTCCAGTCAGGGAATAGATGCCTGGCCCTGTGATTTGTCTCACCAGCTGTAACAAAGCAATACAACTTTTGAATTCCTGGTGAGGTATTCAGAACAAATTTTTTAAAACTGTATCATGACCTGGCGGACACAGAGAGAACCATGGTCTCTTTCCTCAACTGCAAACAAAGTGTGTGTGTATGCATAGCAGGTTGTTCGTACCCCTGATGAATGAGTCATTATTTTTAGTTGCTCAGCTGGAGGGATTAGAAGGCTGCTGCACAGGAGGTGGGGGCAGACTAACAGTCTGCACTGAGCACAGGGCACATATAAGCTGAGAATCGGCTGCCACACATGCCAAAGTAACCAACATACCCAAACTGAAGTATTCAAAATGGCTATCCAATGATACAGAAATTAACTTTCCAAAGGTGAGCTCTAGTGGGGTGTGTAGGGGAAGAGGTGGAAGCCCAGTAGTTTGGGACTTTAAAACTTGATTGCACCAAAACCTGGCAACACCCCCCCCCCCTCCTCTGCTGTCAGGGAGGGGGGCTGGGCCGTCTTTGAATGTATATAATTCAAAGTATTTTTCTTATTTGGAGATGAGAAGAACTGAGGCACAGGTAGTGTGTAAGCCTTGGAAGTAGGGCTCTTTCACATCCCCTTAGCTGTGGCTGTGAGAGGGGGCCCGGGGAAACACAGCTAAAGGGCTGCCAAAAATCAGAGAGAAAGCAAGTGACTCCCATGACCTCCCTAAACTTGGTAAGGTACAGTGAGGGGTCTAGCCAGAGCTAGAATGTAGAAGCCAGGCGTCCTGCGCGCTGTATATGTAGCCTCCTGAGAGCTTGTTCTTTAGTCAACAGCACTGGGCTGAGGCAACTGCAGAGACAGACAGATGGAAGGGGGGGGGGGGAAGGCAAGGGGGAGTCCTACATGCAGCCGGTATGTGGCTGTGGCTGATGCTGACCGCAAGCCCGCAGGAGTGGTTTATCTAGCAAGAGAGCACACCCACTTCCCCAGCTGCTGAGTCAGGCTGTTCCCTTTCGCTGCCTCGCGCTCAGTACATTGTGTTCCAGCTCTGCCTCCTTGGCACGTAGCCCAGCTCACATCAGCTTCTCACTCTTGTTTGTGTTTTCAGCTTGCACTGAGGGCTGGCTTGCAGGGAGGCAATCCTCCCCTCTCCGCCCCCTTCCTATACTCAAAAGGGAGAGGAAGGAGAGCTGCGGCTCTGATGCCAGAAGGAAACCCTAACCTGTGATGGTGGTTGTGAGGGATGGGATGGGGGGATATACAGTTCAGAACGAAAGATTAACTCGGGTCAGGCCTATGTTTGGTGCATGTTATTTCTATACGTAGGCTGCCTCCACACACACTACCCCACCCCCCTGCAGCTTTAATGAAGCGAACAAGCTGAATAGAACGAGGCTCAGTACAGAGCTCTCTGACACACATGAACACGTCACTGAGTCTCACGGGAGACACAGGTTTGTTACACGCTCAGGATGCTAAAGCTATTTCCTGATCCTTTTCCCTCATTATCTCCTAGACTGTAAGCCCCTCAAGGCAGGGACCTGTCTCTATGATTGTCTATTTATTTATTTATTTATTTATTTATCTAGTTTATTTTCTCACATTTGTATGCCACCCCCCCACCCCCCACTTATGCATCTCAGGGCAGCTAACAACATCTTAACATGATAAAACAAAACCATCAAACATTAAAACAACCCTGGCAGAGACTTGTTCAGTGCCACATACATTGCCTATAGAAATAATTACACTATAGAAATAATAATAAATAATCTCCCATGGTGCTCGAATGCCCTGGAAATGTAGATCTGGCCCTTAGCCCTTGGCTTGGCTGGCCTAGCATCTCCAGCTATTTATATGCTGTTCCAGTGACCCACCCAGATAATGCACACACAGTATAGTTACATGAGGTCCCAGCAGCAAAAGGCACTCTGTGCAGCCTGCTCTCAGGAGCCACTGCAGCCTGGGGATGTGATGAGCAGCACAGAAACTGTGACATTCAGTGCTTTTAGACAGACCGCAGCTCGTCAGCCTGCTTCACCCTGGAGCTAACCAGTCCATTTAAATGTGCCCTATCAGATGTAGGAATGGAGTAGGGGACAGCCCCGCCTGCGGCACTCACTCCGGAAGATCCCGGAGCACCACCTGCAGAATGGGCTGGCGAAACCCAGGGCACCGGCACAACGCACAACTGCTGTCCGTCCACTCAGTGTACCCACACTGCAGCTCCGCTGTCGTCCAGCTGTTGTCCCGGGCAACACCATAGAGTTGCAGGCTCCAGCCTAGAGTGTTGGGTGATTCACCCCCAACTCTATGTTTCAGGGAGGTGGCACCGTGTGATCAGACCGTGAGCCAGGGAAACTGCCAGGTCTGTCTAAAATGGACCCAGGTGGGGTTACAACTTGCAAGAAGGTTATGTGGGGGATGCATCCCTGGAGCAGCTCTGGGGGCAGGCAGCCTCCACGTCTGTCTGTTTACCCAATGTGCCTCTAAAATGTGTTACCAGCACAGGCCAATCCGGCTGCTCCAATGAAGTGCTTTGCTTATCATGGTAGCACGTAGATGACTCAGCCAAGAGCAAGACCCCATTGTGATAGACGCTGCATGTACAACATGTAGAGACTCATCCCCTGACCCAAAGACTTACAGACTAAATAGCCAAGCACGGCTTAATTTGTGCCAGGGCTCAGCCCTGACACCTTTTCTAGACTCTGCCACTACTGCTGCTCTGCAAGACGCCAACCAACTCACAGCTGGATGCAGAAGCCCCAGCCTCTCTCTCCTGACAGTGTTGTGGCTGATCAGTGTTGCTAAACGGTTGATTGGCGGCAACCCCAGTCCCAGCTCCCTATCAAGTTTAATCTGGCTATGAGCAAGGGCAGGCAAAACAGAGCTGAAAACAGGCACTGGTGGAGTCAGGGTGTGGGGGCTAGCTCCATGAGCCCCTTTGAATATTCCCCCCCCCCCCATGTTTTCAAGATCATTACCATTCCACAGGATCATTACTATTCTACAGATGGAAAACGGAGGCACAGAAAGACCAAATTGGGCACACTGAGCACTCTCAGATGGATCCTTGAACTCTGCATCCTGCACCCTCCACTCCTATTAAAAAACAGATGTAAAGGGCTTGCAGGATCTGGCCCTATTTAGGTTCTGATCCTGGAAGCACTGAAACACCTGCTTGGCTTTATGTACATGTTTAATCCCATTCACTTTTATATGTTTTCATTATCAAGGCTTATTGCAATACGTGTCTGCAGGGGCGGCAAAGAAAACATCCACTTACTCGAGAAGGGTCCCAAAATCCCCCTCACCCATCGACATGCATAGTACAGGTTACCACTCTGCTCCACTGACTCCAGACCTGCCTTAACATGACTGTGTTGTAATCAGTGGCAGCTCACTACTACAGGCAGGGCTGGATCCAGGCAAGTGTAAATTACACAATTGCACAGGGCCCCGTGTGTTGGGGGGGGCAGTACATGGAATACATGAATAGACATGAACTGTCAACAAGTGGTGTGAGAAACACTGGTAAAATACAGGCCCACCGAGCCTCAAACATGGTGAGCCCCTGTCTACTGTGGGCCTGTGACAATTCAGGAGGGCCCAGGCCCCAACATATGACACCCATGAATCAAGTAGAACAATAATATATGCATAATTTAGGACCTGCAATGCAGGGAGCCCTGAGTCCCTCAAAGGGATATTACGTTTAATTGAATATAACATCAAAATATGTACAGTAACTTTTTTCTTTATCTAATGTGTGAGTCAGTGTGTGTCCATCCAACATTTTTATATTAGGAAGGGGCTCTCCATCACCATTCACACAGGGCCCCAATGTCCCTGGCACTGGCACTGTCTGCAGGCCCCATCACAGCCAAGTCTGACACCCAGGGCTGATGATAGGGGAGAAGGAGGAGGAATTTCCCAGTTGCAGCAAGGAGCCTGAACCCCAAGACAGACAGGGCTGCGATAGACAGCAACACTGCACCCTCCTCCAGTCACTGTCCTGTACAGCTCTAAGTGCTCCCTTGCTCCCTGTCCTGGAAACTCAGTACATTCATCAGCAGGAAACCTTTTCCCTCCACCTCCAATTCCCAAGTCACGGCCCCGGGAGGAGGCTGGTACAGTTTGTTACGCTCAGGCCGGAATGTACTTTGTGTTACAAGTGGCCTAAGTCCAGGACTCAGAAGCTGGACTTTATTTATACTTCCCAAGGCTCAGCTACATCCTGCTGTCAAGTTACTTCTGCTTTTATCTGCAAAGGGGGATGACCCGATTGTATTATTTAATGCATGGAAACCACTCCAGCTTGTTCTCTGTCTGCCTGCTCTCCAGACTGCCAACTCCCAATTAATTTAGACTCGGTAAAAAGGGCAAGATAATCTAGGAAAGCATTTTCCCTTTCGTCTGGCGTGTGTCTTTGGACTGGGAGTTCTTTCAGAGGAGGTACCATCTAACAGGTAGAACATAAGTCTGGACTCCTGCCTTCTATTTCGAGCTCTGTCACTAACTCTGTGATTTTGAACAGGGAAGTGCCTCAGTTTCCTAATGAGTGTGATGATACCTGATTTCCATGGGTATCGTGCATTCAATTTACTACCTGTGAAGCATCTTGAATGCTTCTAATAGATGGTGCTGGAGAAAAGGTAGAATCCAAGTTAGGGGTGTTTTATGGTTGAAATGGACACTAACATTCATGATCCTAAAGTGGAGTTTATGGCTCCAGGTTCAAAATGCTTTGAATATTACACTCACTCCTATTCATGCTAATGAAAGTTTAGTCTGTAGCGTAAATCTGGGCAGTATTGTCTGCTCTTAATGAGCATGAAGAGAAACAGTGTAAGACTATACTGCAAGGCTGCAATCCTTTCCCTGTTGAAGTCAATCAGCTCCCAGAGACTTTAATACAGGAGGGTGGGGGGAACTTTGTCCCTCCCACAGACCACTTTGAAAATTGGTACAAGCTTCACCAACTGGATAGGAGCTGACCGCTGGGATATTTAAGGTGTATGCTCGCAGGCTGGGGGCATGTAGGGGAGGGTCCAGATCATGGATCTATGCAATGGATCCATCCCCTCTCCTTGAGTGCCTGCATTGCCTGCGTCTCTGTTCCCTTCCCCTCCGCTCACTCTTTCAGCACTACAGAATAGGGACTGGATCCATGGGCCAGATCCAGGAATTGGAAAGGAGCCAAATAAAAAACAACCATGGAACAAACTTGGCCCATAGGCTGAAGGTTCCCAACTCCTGCTCTAATGGCTGAGCATTGCACCCTAGGTCATTAGGGATACATCAAGGTGACAATTAGGATTCTCTTATAAACTTTGGCAACAGGCTTCAACAGTATGTATTCTTCCAGGCGTGGTATGGATATATTGGCCTTGCTGCATTTGAAATGTTAGTACTAAAATGATAGCGAATCAGTATTTTTTAAAAGGGTAACATAACAAATATGCAGCTCAGGAGTCATGGTTGCTGCTGCCCTCTGTGGTGTGAACAGGAATGAGAACATAAAAATAGGTGAACTGGGTCAGACCACGGACCCATCTAGCCCCTCCTCCTGTCTCCAATAGTAGCAAGAACTGGACAGATGTTTCAGAGCAGAGATTCCCAAACTGTAGGTTGAGGCCCCATCAGTAGAAGGGGTTGCGATCCCAACTAATGTTTGATCTACTCTGCATGTCTTTGGGTGAAAACAGAAGTGACAGTCATGCAGTGGCGGTACCCCGGCCCATCTCAAGAAGCTGTGGAAAACCCAGTCCGGACCAAGTCAGGGCTCCAAACAGACATGCCTGTGGCCGGGGCACCAGGGAGGGTGGGGAGTGCGCTAAATGTGCAGTCAGCCCTGCACTGTGCCCAGCACCCTGCTCCCTACCGTGATGGGCAGCCATGGTGGCCAAGGACAGCCAGCCATGGCAACCGGCCATGGAAGACCAGACCCGGGCCAAGTAGGCACCCCAGGAACAGATGTATTAGCCCGCTGTTGCCCACTTTGGCCTGGTCGGGAGTTTCCTGAGGTCAGAGCCCGGACTAACCGCCAACATGGCCCGGGACAATCCTGGGCCAACATCTGGCGACACCTGCATAGACGTGGAGGCACCTGGATCCTGGGCTGAGTCCTGGACTTAGGCCACTTGTAACACAGACATGCAGGTGAGGTCCAGTCCAAAGCAGGCCACAGTAGACCACTGTCACATCTATTTTTCCCCTTCGTTGCTGTCTAGGGGTTGCAAGGTCATTTACATCTCAAAATAGGATCACACAGACAAAATGTTGAGGACCCTCTGTTTCATAGGCAATATCCAAAAACAGGGTATGTATGGAATAATCCCTTCCCTGTCATTTACTCCCAGCATCCAGCAGTCAGAGGTTCCATCCCCTGACCAGCTTGGTTAATAGCCAGTGATGGACCTATCCTCCATAATCTTATCCAATCCTTTTTGAGCCCAGTTACCCTACTGGCCTTCACAGCTTCCCATGGCAGTGAGTTCCACAGGTTAATGATGTGCTGTGTGGGGAAAAGGACATTCATTGGTTTGTTTTAAACTAGCTGCCTGTTAATTTCATTGGGTGTTCCATAGTTCTACTATCATGAGAATGGGTAAATAATAGCTTACTATTTACTTTCTTTGCAACATTTATGATTTTATAAACCTCTATCATATCTCTACTCAGTCATCTCTTTTCTAAGCCCTAATCTTTTCTCTTTGTATGAAAGCTTTTTCATGCCCTTGATATATGCCATATTTGGGGTCAGGAAGGAATTTTCCCTCGGGGCATATTGCCAGTGGAATCTAAGGTGTTTGGGGTTTTTTTTGCCTTCCTCTGCAGCACGGCTGTGGCTCACCTGTTTGAGACATCTGGAGCTTTCTTTTTCTAGAATTGTTCCCTGCTATTTCTGGCATCAGTGTACTCTGGTTAGTACCAGTCTCTAATTGTGGCAGATTTTTTTAATAATCTGCCACTGTTCCTAGCACTAAAATCTGCCACTGTACCTGAGGACTGGAGGGTAGCGAGTGTAATGCCATTATTTTTAAAAGGCTCTAGAAGTGATCCTGGAAACTACACACCAGTGAGCCTGATGTCTGTGCTGGGCAAATTGGTGGAAGCTATTATTAAAAACAGAATCATGGGGCATATTGATAAACATGGGTTAATAGGGAAGAGTCAACATGGATTTAGCAAAGGAAAGTCGTGCCTCACTAATCTATTGAAACGTTTTGAGGGTGTGAACAAGCATGTGAATAAGGGGGAGCCAGCTCATATAGTGTATCTGGATTTTCAGAAAGCATTTGATAAGGTCCCTCATGAGAGACTCTTGAGTCAATTAAAAAATCATGAGATAGGAGGCAGTGTCCTATTGTGGATTGGTAAATGGCTAAAGGATAGGAAGCAAAGAATAGGACTAAATGGTCAATTTTAACAATGGAGAGAAATAAATGAGTGCCCCAGGAATCTGTACTGGGACAGGTGTTGTTTAATGTTTTCATTAATGTTCTGGAAAGGGGAGTAAGGAGTGACATAATCAAATTTGGAGATGATACCAAGTTATTCAACGTAGTTAAAACACGACCAGACTGTGAAGAATTGCAGGGGGATCTTGTAAGACTGGGTGACCGGGCATCTAAATGGCAGATTAAATTTATTGTGGACAAGTGCAAAGTAATGCACATATCTTTCTTCCCTACCCTTCATCTCCCTCTTCCCTGTCCATCCTTATTGACGGGGTCACCATCCGCCCCGTTCCCCAAGCACATAGCTTGGGCTTTGTCTTTGATACTCACCTTTCCTTTAAACCTTACATCAACTCTGTTGCCAAGTTCTGTCGCTTTGCCCTCCACAACATTGCTCAGATTATCCCCTTTCTCTCGGTCTCCTCAGCCAAAACACTTGTTCACGTCATGGTCATCTCTCGCCTTGACTACTGCAACCTCCTCCTTGCTGGCCTCCCCCGCTCTCACCTGTCCCCCCTTATCTCCATCCAAAACTCCGCTGCTAGGGTCATCCACTCAGCCCGTCGTTTCGACTCTCCTCTCCTCTCTTCACTGGCTCCCCCTTCCTGAACACATCCTTCACAAACTCCTGGTGTTCACTATGCTAATGCTAATGCTAATGCTAATGCTAATGCTAATGAGAAGAAGAAGAAGAAGAAGAAGAAGAAGAAGAAGAAGAAGAAGAAGAAGAAGATACAGTAGAAATAGAAAAGGTACAGAGAAAGGCAACAAAGATGCTAAGGGGCTAGAATTGGCTCCCCTACCGAAGACAGGCTTGATAAGTTGGGGCCTTCAGCCTGGAGAAGAGACGACTGAGAGGGGATATGATAGAGGTTTATAAAATCATGAGTGATGTGGAACAAAGTTAATAGGGAATGGTTATTTACCCTCTCAGATAGGACTAGGACTAGGGGACACTCCATGAAACGAATGGGTAGCAGATTTAAAATAAATAAAAGAAAGTATTTTTTCACTCAACGCACAAGTAAGTTGTGGAATTTGTTGCCAGACGATGTGTTCGAGGCCAGTAGTATAACTGGGTTTACGAAAGGGTTGGACAAGTTTCTGGAGGATCAGTTCATTAGCAGCTATTAGCCAGGTAGGTTTGGGGAATGTAATCGCTTACTGTCGGGAGCTGGGAATGAACAGCAGGGAATGGATTGCCCCATAGTGACCTGTTGGGTACTTCTTCCGAGCGACTGAGATTGGCCACTGTCAGAGACAGGATGCTGGGCTCGATACATGGACCATTGGTCTGACCCAGTATGGCACGTCTTATGTTCTTAAATTTGTTTCTTGTTGGATGATTTTTTCTGTGCAGATGGTTAGGGTATGGAGAATTCTACAGTGGTGTAGGGGGCTTGACTAGATGACCCTTGGGGTTCCTTCTAGCTCAGGAACTCTATAATTCTGTGTCTCTATGATAGTCTTTTTTGCCTTCTCTGCCCTTTTTCCAATTCTCCCACTTCTGGACATCCCTGCTTTTTGTGGGGCAACCAGGGTTGCATCTAGTATTCACAGTGTGAGTGAACCATGGATTTTAATAGTGGCATTATGATATTTTCCCATTTTATTTTCTATCCCTTTCCCAATAATTCCTAACACTGATTGCCTCTTTGACCATTTTATGTGCATTGAGTCGATGTCTTCAGTGAACTATCCACAATGACTCCACAATCTCCTGGATGGTAACAGTTAATTTACCATCCCATCCCACCCTACACTCCATCTCCCTCGCTAAAAGCCAGGCGGAACAGCCAGGTTTTACAGATACAACTGATGGAAGGGAGATCTGGGGCCACCCAGGCCTCCTCTGGGAGGGAGTTCCAGAGCCTAGGTGCAGCCACCAATGCCCTCTCCATAGTGGCCCCCCAGACCACACAGGGGACCTCAAGAAGGGCGCCCCCAATGGACCGCAGAGGCCGCTCCAGAGCACGGAGACTGAGGCGGTCCTACAGGTAAGTCAGGCCAAGGTCATATAGGGCTTTATAGGTCAAAACCAATGCCTTGGATAAGGCCCGGAAGACTATAGGCAGCCAGTGCAGAGCCCGGAGCACCAGTGTAATGTCCTCATGGTGCCCGTCCCCTTAAGGAGACAGATCACAGCATTCTGCACTAGCTGTAGTCTCTGGACCATCACCATAGATAACCCCACATAGAGTGCATTGCAATAGTCCAATCTCGAGGTAATGAAACCATGTATAATGGTGGCCAGGTCACTATCTGAGACATACAGCCGAAGCTGTCGCACCAGCTGCAATTGTTGAAATGCACTCCTTGCCACCGCCCCCACCTGGACATCCAGGCAGAGTTGCAGATTGAGGAGCATGCCCAGACTACAGACCTGGGATACCAGCGGAGGGCAGACCCCATCAATGATGGGAATCACCACATCTACTGCCCTTCCCACCACCAACACCTCCATCTTGTCTGGATTCAGCTTCAGTCGGCTCACCCTCATCCAGTCACCAACAGCCACCAGACATCGGGTAAACACCGAGACTGCCGGGTCTGGATCAGATGAAAACAATATTGATGACACTACACTCCATACCATCTCATGACTTCGCCAAGTGGCTGCATATACACGTTGAAGAAGAGCGGGGACAGGATAGAACCTTGTGGGCAGGGACCCGAGTTGACTGCACCAAAAATCTTAAATTCTACAACCAGTGAAGCCAAATTCTGCAAATTCACTGCGAGCATTAATATTTGCATAATTAATTTGCATAACTACGCATGCTGGGAAGCAAATTTGCAATAGGTTTGACATAGAATCACAACTTTGCTAATCAAACACAACTCAAATCCTCTGGAATTTCAGCACCACCCTCATGCAAACATAGGGCCTTCAGACCCCACCCACTCACAATTCATCTCCCAGGGGCCTATTTACCATCGGGTCATGGTCAGGATTGGCTTATTCTGCAAGGATTTTGCCAGGATTGGCTGATTCTGCAAAACTCACTGCAAATTGCAGCAACGCAGTCAACTTGGGTCCCTGCTTGTGGGATACCACACGTGAGGTCCCATGGAGATGAAGAACAATTCCCAAGCACCATACACTGCGTTCTCCCTGCCACGAAGGAGTGGAACTAGTTAAGGATGATTTTGTCCACTCCAGCTCGATCCCGCAAGCGAGAGCGCATTCACACATACATTAAAATGCTGCTTTTCCTAAATGCAGTCAATTTCAAAATGCGCTTAAATAAACCCATGCACTGTTCACATATGGGTTTATTTAGGCACATTTTGAAATTGACTGCATTTAGGAAGCAGCACTTTAATCATGCCACTACACAGCGCCCCGCTTCCCTGGCTCTCGGCTCCCGGAGAGGAGCGGAGCCGAGAGCCGTGGAAGTGAGCCGCTGTGTAACTGACATGACACCGACATTCCGACAAGAGGATTTATGCGGGTCATTTCAAATGCGCGCTTGTAAAGGTAGCTTTTGGCTGCCCCTCAATGTGCTGGAAAAACAAACGGGAGAACTGCTAAATAAGCGCATGGAGTCTTTCCCGCATCGTTCTAATATGCGGGGGAAAGAAAAAAGGGCTGATTTAATGTATGTGTGAATGTGCTCTGAGTCACCAACCTCTCATGGTCAATTGTATCAAAAGCAGCCAACAGATCTAACAAAATTAGCTGGGTCGAATGACCCTGATCTAATTCATGACGAAGGTCGTCGACCAAGGCCACAAGCACAGTCTCCATGCCATATCATCTTGAACTTTGAATGCAGCCCATTCCATCTAAAAATTTAATTATTATTTATTTGTTTATTTATTTAGCACAAGCAATGTGCCTGGCACTGAACAATCATTAATTAGAGACAGGTTCCTTCCCCAGGGGGCTTACAATGTAGGATAGACAAGAGAGGGTGAGCACAGAGAAACACATGGATACATTCATGAAGTTGAGAAGCCACTGGTGCATGTGCTTAGTGTAGTTACAAGATAAAAAGGGACCTTGCATGAAAGGACAGTAGAAGGGGGGGGCATGAATTAAATGCCCTGAGCCTGCACTCCTTAACCGCTCAACAACTCCCATGGACATTGGTGGAAAATCTTGGAGGCAGAAGGAAAGCAAGACTGAGCTAGAAGTCTTTTAGCTTTGCCTCTTGAGACTGGTGCATCCTGTCCCTGCTGCTGACAATGGGGTGAATGGAACAGATACACCACTCTGAAGACAGAGAAGACCATCTGATGCAAGAATGATATTCAAAATGGCTCAGCCCTGCCTGTACTAGCATTTACATTATTGTCATTGGCAGTGTAGCTGCACCCATTGCTGACAACTGGTACAGAATGTGCTTAAGTGTAGGCAGGCTATTGTGTAATAAAGAGGCCTATCAAGCAGTAAACACTGTGTATACCCAGCGATGTGCTAGGCCTGGGTTCTTTGAGTCCTTCTGTTGTGGGCAGTGCTGCTTCAGCACAGTGTAAATAACTACTCCCCGTTGTAAACCCCCAAACATAAAGGATTCTTGCACAAACCAGAAATCCTCCCTTCTCCCCACTTTGGGTTCAAATTTGGCACACGGAGATGCCAGTCTTGGAACAAATATTTTTAGAAAATGTACAAGGAGGAAGCGGGGGGAGGGGGACTTGGTGTTAGTGAATGAAGCAATAGCTTAGCCAGACACCTACTCAATCACTTTAAAGAAGCACAGTTCTATCATTTAAAGTTCCCAAAGCACCAAGATTCATTTGTAAGTCAGAAACATATGTTCCCTTCAAAAACAGCGCAGTCCATCTGTAATGCACTTCCAAAAATATGTTTATCTTGTCATCATATGTAATGCTGTAAATGTCACTGAGTATAGGAGGATAGCCAACTGTTTTAAAAAGTAGAGGAGGAGGAGAGCACTGCTGCTTACCTGCTTCATTTTTATAATTAATAACTCATGGGATCCAACCATTCATTTACAGGGACTGGAGTGTAAATGAGTGAACCTCTCTGACAAGGTGTTTGAGGCATATTCCCTGTCACTTCCCCAAACCAGGGCATGATTTACTTGTTCAGAACACTTGGATTTTTCTACGATTTCTCTCTGTTATTTCAGGCACCAGTGGAGGTCAGGGGAGGTCAGTCCTGATCTCTCAGATTTCTGTTATAGGGTCTCTTTCTTATTGTATATATTTTTCTGTGTGGGTAATTTTGAGTGTGGTCAATCCTCCACTGGTGCAGGACTTCGGACTAGATGACCCTTGAGGTCCCTTCCAGTTCTATGACTCATGACTTCAAAACAGATGTTGCTAAACAGAAGCCTTGTGTATTAAACATAAATCACCATTTATTAACATAAAGGCAAGATTTGGGGAACCAAAAAGCATTTGCCTTCAGTTTAAAATACTCTGGAAGGACCTGCTGATGCAGCTTCTCTAGAAGTACAATATCTGGGGCTTCTCTCTTTTTTTTTCTTTTCTTCTCCATCTCCTCAATCTCAAGTGTTTAAGGCAGATAATTCAGGCTATTTTTAGAACAGGGCATGGATGAATAAAAATAATATTTCCTCTCTGTCTTCCTTCTCATGTTGTGCCAGGGGCACAGCTATTGTAGGGACAGGAGGGACATTTGTCCCAGGGCCCAAGCTGGGAGGGGTGTCAAACTGGGAAGGGGGCACAAATTCTATCCTGTTGCAGCACAGCTGGGTGGAGACTGAGCTGAACTGAAGTGCCCACAGTGGGCAACACACCTGGGACCCACCCTGCGGGAGCACAAGATGCAGCAAACACTGGCAGCAGCAGTGGCAGCAGGAGGCAGGCACTCCAGGCAGCACAGACGCAACCTCCAGGGCTCAGCTGCAGCAAGCAGAGGGAGGAAGAGAGGCCCCGGGGGGGGGGGGGGG
>QEPC01012575.1:1575540-1587706 GCA_003113815.1 Sphenodon punctatus | reverse complement strand
CAACAACACACACCAACCCACCCAAACACACAGCACAGCCAAAACCAACACAACAATCACCAAAACACACTACACAAGCAGCCACCGAAACAAACACACACCCTCTCGCCTCACTCACGCACACGCACACGAATTTCTGGCGCGACGCCGATTTTACGGCTTCCCGCGATCTCGCGATATTTCTGGCCGAACGCGAACACGCGAACCACCCGAACACCGAACGACCGAACACGAACGCACAACCCGATCGCGAACGAACCGAACGCCCGACCATGAACGCACGACCTGCCCGAACAACTGAACACGAACGGCCAAACACGAACGCCACCGAACCGAACGGGCGAACATGAACGCGAGGTACGACCGAACGACCAAACACGAACACACGAACCGAACGCGGCCGAACCGAACCGCCGAACACGAACACACGAACCGAACGCGGCCGAACCGAATGGCCGAACATGAACCGCGATCTGTTCGCCCATGCCTAGAAAAAAATGGACTGCACACGTGAAACTGTGGACAAAGTGTTACCAAACTGCATGGCCGGCGTCAGACATTGGCAAAGTAGGACATCTGCTGAGTTCCTACAACCTTCAGGAGGCGCACAGGCCAGCCACCGGCTTTTGGCCCCCCCAAACCCTGGCAGTGAGACTGGGGAGGCAAGGCAGTACAGTGATGCCCTCCCCGTCCTCTCACTACTGCTGCTTCTGCCTCCCTGCTCCACTTTGATCCCCCACCAGCAATCAACACCACCCCTGATCAGCTGGCTGCCTGGGAGGCCCAGGGTGATAAGAACTGGCCGCACATCGCATAGGCAATGCCAGGCGGCAGGCTCCATCCCTCTTCGCTCCTCCTCACTCTCCTTTCACTGCATGCCACCATGCCAGTAGGAGAGGGGCTGGGAGAGGCACTCACTGACTTCCTCCTTGGCTTTTGGTGGGTGTGGGAAAGCAGCAGCAGCATGGCCAAGGTGTGAGGTGGCACAGCTGAGTGTGTGTGGAGCGGAGCCAGAGCAACTAGTGAGCTGACACGGGCCCACTGATACTCTGTTGCCCAAGGGCAACCGGCCCTGCCGAACTGGAAGAAAGCGTTAAGAAGTTATCGGAACTACCACCTTCTGTAAGATTGGTTCCAAAAGCAAAATGTGCTGCTCTAATAGTACATACGTTAGAAGACTGGATACAGAACTGATTGGACTTGAACACTTCCTAAACTATTTGGCAGGAACAACTGTGTCCTACTATATGGCATCACAAAGGTGACACTTTCAAATCCTGGATTACATTTTTGGCTCGGCCCTACAGGATCTCAGTGCTGTTCAGTACAAATGGTTCCTGCATGCAGGTAATGCAAACCACAGATAGGACAAAAAAAGTCGTCATGCTTGGTAAATTTGTTTTTCATTATTGTGTTGTGGTGTTGAGGGTAATTGGGCTATCTTGCCAATCGTGGGTTGCTCTGTCATTAGGTTTGATTTTACTAGACTGCTGTGTGGGGAATGGGTTGCTCAGTGGCCTTTTTTACACGAGACGGTACCACTCATGCCCAGGCAGCGGGTCTGCATGGGCACGAGTAGTACGGTCTCATGTAAATCCCGTGGCCGGTGAGTGGCGGTACGTGCATGCTTCTGCAAAACACACATACCCACTCACCCCCCACACGGAGCGACGTGGAAAACGGAGGTTGCCCTGTGCGTAGGGATATGTGGGTGTGTGCCCGTGTGCCCAAGCAACCATGCACTACTCATGTTGCAGCATGCGCGCACACACACACACACAGCTGCGGCCCATGTAAAAAGGGCCAATGTTGATTGGGTTGTTGTGCACTGGAGCCCACCTGTCTTGGGTGGCAGGTTAGATGGAGTTGGTATTGCACTGATCCAGGGGTGGGCAATGTTCCCAATTCCCATACCCAAGAGCCACATACAAAATTTTCCTATGCAGAGAGCCACACGATGTTTTATATTGATCACAGCTTCCCCTGCTCCCAGGGACACAGCAGTTTCAATCCTTCTCCAAGTCACCCCTCCCGGTGGCTTCCAGGCAATCCTGCAGGATCAGGAAGCGGCAGTGGTGGCCCAGAGCACGCTGCATTGGGCTGTGATATTGCACAAGACTTGGGCTGCACTGGGGTGTGGGGGTTGCATTGGGCTGTGATATTGCATGAGACTGAAGTTGCATTGGGCTCTGGGGGGTTGCATTGCATGGGATTGGGGCTGCATAGGTGTGGAGGGGGGTTGCATTGGGCTGTAACATTGCATGAGACCAGGGTTGCACTGGGCTGTGGCATTGCACAGGGCTGGGGTTGTGTTGGGCTCTGGGGGGTTGCAAGGGCGTAGCTACCATAGGGACAGGTGGGACATTTGTCCTGGGGCCCACCATAGCTGGGGGCCTATTCCTAGGTAGCTAGGTCACCCACCTCAGTTGCCTGTCCCTGAGTTTTTTTAATTTTATTTTTTTAAATTAACCCGGCCGGTCCGCCCCCTGCCGCTGCCGCCCTCTGCCTGACAAATGGGCCCCCCCTGACGAAAGTGCAATGTGCTTGCTGCCCCCCCATTGGTCAGCCATGGGCTGACATCACATTTGACCCGCCCCCTATAGCCATGTATGGCTATGAGGGGCAGGTCAAGCGTGCGAGCCCTCCACATGGCAGAGACCCGGAGTTACTTCCGGGACTCTGCTATGTGGAGGGCTCGTGCGCTCACTGCATGGGAGCGCTGGAGCCTGGAGGGGCAGGCAGGGCAGCCTGGGGGCTGTAAGTACCGGCTCGGGCCCGGGCTTACATGCAGCTGCCACCACCGCACACTCACCCTGCAGCCGCTCGGGACAACAATCCCCTACCTCTGGCTCCTTCCCCACCCCTGCGGGCCCCTTCCTTCACTACTGGACCTCCTCTACTCCCTGGCCCCAGATGCCTCCTCCTTCCGTCCTTCCCCAGCTGCCTCCCCACGCCCCACAGTCCGCTCCCTCCCGAGCCGGGCAGCGCCAACTGCGTATGCGTCCTGACCGTCCCGGGCCGCTCCAATAACAAATTGCTGGAGAAATTAAATAGAAAGAAAAAGGAGATGAGAGGAGGAGGTGAGTGCGAGCGAGCGGGCAACATGGGGTCCCCCCCCCCCCGTTGTACTTAAATTGTTTGTGCTCAGGGCGGGGTGCGACTCCTGTTCTAGAGGCACTTTCCCTTCTTCCTCCTCCTCATCGAGGGAGTATTTGCTGGTTTAGGGGGGCAGTAACTTGCGGCTGTGGGGAAAAGCCACTTCCTTGCTTCTTGATGCCCCCCCTTCCTATAGTGGTCTTCCCATTTAAACTTTGCTTCCCTCTGCCATTTTGTGAAGTAGATGCACGGGGGGGGGGGCTGTGTCCCTCCAACTATTACGCCCGCCCCTCCAGTGTGTGAGGAGAGTCTTAGGCAGGAGGTCCTAGCGAGTCCTTCAAACACACCCTGCCTTTGAATGTGAGGAGGGGTCACCAGCTTCCTACTCCTCCTGATACCCAATTGGGTTGTGAGGGGACTACTCTAGTCCCAACCCCCCCCCCCCACACACACACACACAGAGTCCTTGTGCGGTGAGGGTGCGCCCCATATTACCTTTCCCCCCTCCAACTGGGTTGTAAGGCAGTGCCATACAGACACATAGTTTGGGGATGGAGGTGCAGCCAGGGAGCCCTTGGGGAGCTCCGTACTCCCACATTCCCCCAGTTGGGTTGTGAGGGGATTGCTCTTCCCCACTCTTCACAATGTTGAAGAGGGAAATTGGTGAAGGATTCAGAAATTTTGGAGGGGTTAGCCACCCCATACGTTATTTAGGGTCAGACATAATTGAAGTTAACTTGTAAATGGGTTCCTGTGAGAGAGGGGTACGGTGTATCCTTCTCTCTCCCCCCATCTATTAGATACAAAGGGTGATATTCCCATTGCTGGCTGAGGAAGAGACCCACATAAATTACTGACTTGTTTAGTGAGAGACTGATGAACCACAGTTATTTGCTACTGAGAGAGAAAGTGGATAGAAGATACTCTTAAACTCCAAACAGAGCTGAGTTAAAGCGTCTGCCTCCTGTGCCCTTACATAGGGTCTTTCCCTTTAGGGAGCACTTAACATATAAAGAGAATTTATTTCTTGTCTCAAATTTTAGAAGGATGCTAAAATCTACTGTAATTTCCTCTGAATATTGACTCTTAATTTAAGCAAAGTAGCTTTAGTTTTCATAATTTCTGCCTCCTACCCCTTTCCCAACACTGCATGCAATTTTTCTCCCCTGCATACACTTGAGTTGATTTTACACAAGGCTTCAACACTTGTTAAAGCCAGCCCTGATTCTAAGGGAAATCCTTTTAGTCTATATGAGTGTCAAGACCCGCCGTGGAGAGCGGCGGAGCAGGCGGCATGGGGGGGCGGCTAGGGAAGCCCGAAGCAGCCCTGGACTCAGTAGCAGCGGAGCTGGAGGCGCCGGGGACTCCGCCCCCCATGCCAGCTGCGTCACAAGAGGACGCACAGCCCTCCACGGAGAACGCCGCTCTGGGGCAGCGGGGGGCGGAGCAAGCCCAGGGGGATCCCGGCGGGGCTCGGAGGGAGGCCCCGCCCCTGTTGTGCCACTCTGCGCGGTTGCGGGAGCGTGCAGGGGGCGGGACCTTGGATACATAAGCCAGTGCCAAGAAGCACTCGGCGCTGGTGATTGAGCAGAGACCAGCCCTTGCGTGCAGCTAAGTGAATCTTGTTGATATTTGAGTCCCCTTGTTGTTTCCAGTCACTTGAGTAGAGAGTGCCTGAGTGGTTCCCTGTCCCCCATCCTGACCTGAACAAGAGCATTGGTGAGTGAGAGAGCGCGTGTGTGGATTGTGACTCCCTTTCCCCTCCCCCGTACCTTCCTGGGGTTCCTTCCCCCCTGATTCCCCGCTTCCGTAGAGTGACGTGAGGTTCCCCCTTG
Source organism: Sphenodon punctatus (assembly GCA_003113815.1). Lineage (NCBI taxonomy): Eukaryota > Metazoa > Chordata > Lepidosauria > Sphenodontia > Sphenodontidae > Sphenodon > Sphenodon punctatus. The sequence goes on along the minus strand of QEPC01012575.1, from coordinate 1,582,775 downwards.
TGCCTCCTTGTGTTCCAGGGGTTCCCTTCCTTTCCCCCCAGACACAATTTCCCCACAGTGCCCCCTTCCCCCCGTCTCCGAGTGTGGGTTGTGTTTGAAGAGACAGCCTGAGTGAGGCTCAGACTCGTATACTCACCTGGCGCCCTATGATGATAGGGACTTGGGCACTGTGAGGTCTGCAAAGTCCACACACCTGTCTCTTATACACATCTAGATGTGTATAAGAGACAGATAGCCCAATGATGATAGGGACTTGGGCACTGTGAGGTCTGCAAAGTCCACACACTATCCTGACGGGCATTTATTCCCAGAGAGCTCCCCCCAGGCTGAGAGTTTGAGCCCGTGCGTGGGGCCCCCAGGGGAGTGGGTAGGGTGTCCCCCGGCAGTGGAGGGTGGTAGCAGGGATTGTGCCCCCTCCCATATGACAGAATCACCAGCCTTTTTCCCCTTTTCCCCCCCTTCTGAGCATGGACGTAGCTAAGGAAATTACGGAGCTCGTACGAGCCGTACAGTCCGTGGCAATGGAGGTCAGGGCCTTGGAAGATAAGCAACAGACCCTAACCGCGGCTGTGGCCCAGCTGCAGGCAGGCCCTCCCCAAGCTGCGGTAGCCGTGCTGGCCCCGGCCCCAGACCGACCCCTGGGTAGTCTTCCGCGGGAGCCCCGCAGACCCCAGATTGATAAATTCCTGGCAGACCGGAGGGCCTTCCAGGAGTTTATGGCCCTGTGCCGGCTGACCTTTACTATGCAGCCCCAGACCTATGCCACGGACCCCTTAAAGGTAGCCTATATCCTAGGAAACTTAGGGGGTACAGCATTAGAAAGGGCCACGACCCTGCTGCAAGGGAATAGCCCCTTGCTATCCAATTATACAGAATTCGTCAGGGAATTTACTTCCCTCTTCGATCATCCCCATAGGGAACGGGATGCGGAGACGGCCATTTTGGCCTTAAAGCAGGGCCGCGGGGCTTGTTGGAGTACATCACCCAGTTCCGTCAGCTGGCCTTGGAACTCCAATGGCCCCAGGAGGTTTTGCGAGTCATGTTTCGCAGGGGGTTGGGCGACGATCAAAAGGATCAATTGGCATTCACCACCCTTCCCGACACCTGGGAGAAAATAGCCACGTTGGCTCTACAGATCGACGATCGGCTCGTAGAAAGATGCCGAGGACGGAAGCAAGAAAGCAAGGGTTTTCTCCCTCGCCCTTTAACCTTCCCCCCAGCTCCTTCGGGGGCCGCAAAAGCTCTTGAGCTGGAACCGATGCAACTCGAAGCATCTCGGGGCCCCTTGTCTAAAGAAGAAAGGGAGAAGCAGCGCCAATCCCGGGCGTGCTTTTACTGTGGAAGTCCATCCCACTTCATCCGGGAATGCCCGTCCTTGCCCCTGGATCGCAGGGATCCGGGAAATGCCCGAGGTCGGGAGGGAGCGGGGATCGCCTGACCATAAACTTAATCCCCGCTACAGTGACAGAACCCCAAAACCACCTCTGCATCCCTCTTACGATCCTGGTAAACATGAAACGTTCTGTAGTGGTTTGGGCCATGGTGGACTCCGGGGCATCCGGTAACTTTATAGACGAAGGCTTGCTGCGAGATCACGATATTCCCACCATGCCTAAGAAGAATCCTGAGCTAGTGCATTCCATCGATGGATCCCCTTTGGTATCCGGGCCAGTACGGTCACAGACGCAGCCCCTACGATGCACCGTGGGGGCCCACCAGGAGATCCTTTCGTTAGAGCCCGTGTGCACCCCAATGTTTCGAGTCGTCCTAGGGTTGCCGTGGCTCACTCTACACAACCCCCAGGTGAATTGGGTCACTCGCCAAGTACAATTCGCGTCCGACCACTGTCAGGCTCAGTGTAAGGACATCGAGCCCCTTGCTTTGAAGACACTAGCCACCACCCACGGAATATCTCCCTCATCCGAGTTTCAATTACCTCCGGAATACGTGGACTTTACAGATGTCTTTAACGAGGTACAAGCGACGGAACTACCCCCTCATCGGACATACGACTGTCCTATAGATCTTTTCTCTGACAAAGAGCCCCCCTTTGGTCGAATATATGCCTTGTCAGCACCAGAATTGAAGGTTCTTCGCCAATACTTGGATGACAGCCTGCAAAGCGGGTTTATTCGGCACTCCTGCTCCCCCGCTGGAGCTCCTATATTTTTCGTGCCAAAAAAGGATGGTGGGCTCCGCCCGTGTGTGGATTATAGGGGGTTGAACACTATCACCATAAAGAATCGGTACCCACTCCCACTGATTCCAGAACTATTCAATCGACTACAAGGCGCTACGATTTATAGCAAGCTTGATCTCCGGGGGGCTTATAACCTGCTGAGGGTAAGGGCAGGAGACGAATGGAAGACCACGTTCCGGACCAGGTATGGACACTATGAATATCAAGTGATGCCGTTCGGATTGGCCAACGCTCCGGCTACATTCCAGCACTTTATTAATGACATTTTGCGAGACCTGCTGGATGTATTTGTTATCGCCTACTTGGACGACATTCTTATTTACTCCGATTCACAGGAACAGCACTGCCAGCATGTACACCAAGTCTTACAGAGACTGCGAGACAACAAATTGTACTGCAAGGGGGGAAAGTGTGCGTTCCACCTTAAGACCGTAGACTTTTTGGGCTTTGTTATTTCCCCCATGGGAATTCAGATGGATATGCGAAAAGTAGAAGCGATCCAGCGCTGGCCGGCCCCTAAAGCGGTAAAACCGCTTCAACGCTTCCTGTGGAGCACCAATTACTACAGACATTACATTCCCCGCTATGCGGACATCACCACACCCCTTACATGCCTATTAAAGAAAAACCAACCCTATCTCTGGGGCGAAGCCCAGCAGAAAAGCTTTGAGCTATTGAAGCGGGCCTTTACTCAAGCCCCTCTTTTACGACATCCCAGTTTCAACCAGCCCTTCTGGGTATAAGCGGATGCCTCCAGCACGGCCATTGGAGCCGTTCTCCTACAAGAAGCGCCCTCCTCCAAACTCCCTCTGCCCTGTGCCTATTATTCGCGACAACTTACAGCGGCAGAACGAAATTACTCTATCTTTGATCGAGAACTCCTAGCTATCAAGACTATGTTTGAAACATGGCGTCACTATCTCGAAGGGGCCAAGTATCCCATTGAAGTAATTACAGATCATAAGAACCTCACCTTCTTACAAACGGCACAAATAAATAATGCACGTCACGCCCGGTGGGCAGTCTTCTTCGCCCGCTTCAACTTTCGCATTCAATATCGACCAGGGCACCTTAATGTCCTGGCTGATGCCCTCTCCCACTGCCATGAACGGATAGAAGGAGACCGGAACCCACCCGGAACCATCCTCCCAGCCAAGGTGTTTGCTGCTACTTATGTGACTCTCACACGACTTAAACGGGCCAGCCAAGAAGAATTGACTGATGCTCCTGCTTCAGAGTGGCAAAAACACGAAGGATTATGGGTCAACAAGGGCCAGATTCTCCCTCCCCCCCCCCCGTCGTGTAGAGCTTCACTGGTACAAGCTCATCACGATGCCCCGTTGGCTGGGCACCCCGGGCCCCAACGCACCATCCAAATGCTCCACAGACATTTTTGGTGGCCATCCCTCGTGTAGGACGTTCGCAAACACATAGAACAATGTGACGTATGTGCACGAACTAAAGTGCCCCGGAGGCCTCCTTCAGCTAGTCTCGCCCCCTCTTGGCCCCTGGCAGAGGGTGGGGCTCGATTTTATTGTCAATCTTCCTCCATCACGTTCCTACAATACCATCCTGGTTGCGGTAGACCATTTCACAAAATTTACCCACTTTATAGCATGTAAAGGTCTTCCTTCAGTTCGACGGACCGCCCTCCTATTCATTAGACATGTGATGAAACTACACGGATGCCCCCAAGAAATCAGAAGTGACCGAGGGTCACAGTTCACGTCCCGGTTCTGGAAAGCCCTTTTCGCAGCCCTAAAAGTAACCTTAACTCCTACCACGGCATACCATCCTGAAGCCAACGGTCAGGTGGAGCGCATGAATCAGAACCTGGAGCAGTACCTCCGTTGTTACACGTCCCATCTTCAGGACGACTGGTACTCATGGTTCCCACTTGCTGAATTTGCATTGAATAATGCCCCGAATGCTTCCCTCGGAAATTCCCCCTTTTTTGTGTCGTATGGGTTCCACCCCCAAATAGGAATACCTGACCTCCCCCCAGCGACCGTTCCTGCCGCTGGAGCGCTTGTCCAACAAATTCAAGAAGCCCAACAACTGGCTTCGACTACCTTGCAACAAGCTCGTCAACAGTACAAGGCTGCAGCAGACAAACATCGCACTCCGGCCCCTACCTTCCAGCCTGGAGACCTTGTATGGGTAAATCACTGCCACTATCCCACAACTCGACCCTCTGCGAAACTTGACTTTCGGTATATAGGACCTTACCCCGTATTGCGACAACTCAATGAGGTAACCTATAAGCTCCAACTACCTCCCCAGGTGTGAATCCATCCCACCTTCCATGTAGCACTTTTGAAAAAAGCTCATTCTGCCGCCCAAGCCCCCCCTCCACAACATGTCGTTCCGGTTTCTCCGGACACCGAGTTTGAGGTACGCGCCATTTTGGATGCACGCTGGCACTATGGGCGGCTGCAGTACCTCATTGATTGGGTTGGCTATGGCCCTGAAGAACGATCCTGGGAACCGGCATCCACCGTCCATGCCCCTCTCCTGGTCCGGACGTTCCACCGCCACCACCCTTCCAAACCAGCCCCTTTGGGGGTGGGTGGGAGGGGGTCTCGCGGGGGGGTACTGTCAAGCCCCGCCACGGAGAGCGGCGGAGCAGGAAGCATGGGGGGGCGGCTAGGGAAGCCCGAAGCAGCCCCGGACTCAGTAGCAGCGGAGCTGGAAGCGCCGGGGACTCCGCCCCCCACATCAGCTGCGTCACAAGAAGACGCACAGCCCTCCACAGAGAACGCCGCTCTGGGGCAGCGGGAGGCAGAGCAAGCCCAGGGGGATCCCGGCGGGGCTCAGAGGGAGGCCCCGCCCCTGTTGTGCCACTCTGCGCGGTTGCGGGAGCATGCAGGGGGCGGGGCCTTGGATACATAAGCCAGCGCCGAGAAGCACTCGGCGCTGGTGATTGAGCAGAGACCGGCCCTTGCGTGCAGCTAAGTGAATCTTGTTTATATTTGAGTCCCCTTGTTGTTTCCAGTCGCTTGAGTAGAGAGTGCCTGAGTGGTTCCCTGTCCCCAATCCTGACCTGAACAAGAGCATTGGTGAGTGAGAGAGTGCGTGTGTGGATTGTGAGTCCCTTTCCCCTCCCCCGTACCTTCCTGGGGTTCCTTCCCCCCTGATTCCCCGCTTCCGTAGAGTGACGTGAGGTTCTCCCTTGTGCCTCCTTGTGTTCCAGGGGTTCCCTTCCTTTCCCCCCAGACATGATTTCCCCACAGTGCCCCCTTCCCCCCTTCTCCGAGTGTGGGTTGTGTTTGAAGAGACAGCCTGAGTGGGGCTCAGACTCGTATACTCACCTGGCGCCCTATGATGATAGGGACTGGGGCACTGTGAGGTCCGCAAAGTCCACACACTATCCTGACGGGCATTTATTCCCAGAGAGCTCCCCCCAGGCTGAGAGTTTGAGCCCGTGCGTGGGGCCCCCAGGGGAGTGGGTAGGGTGTCCCCCGGCAGTGGAGGGTGGTAGCAGGGATTGTGCCCCCTCCCCTGTGACAATGAGCTATGAATTGCATGTGTGAGATTTTAAAAATCACGCTGCTGTTATTGCTTGTCAATTAGATTATTATTGTATGACACTAAATTATTATTGACACTAATTATTATTGTATGACACTAAACTTGACTATAGGAGTTTCTAAATTGAAATTACATATGCACTGCTAGTGAAACTATAAATGTCCTCTTAATAGACCCAAATCCCGGTGCCCCAGCCAGTTTTGTAGAATTTTATTTAATTTTATAGCAGTATCAGATTATTAAGATGTCAAAGATTTACTGCCCCCCCCCTAATCCCAGTGCCCCAGTTTTGTAGAATTTTATTTAATTTTATAGCAGTATCAGATTATTAAGATGTCAAAGATCTACTGAAATGCTGTTTTCTATTTACTGTTTGATGGTACCAAAACTATGTTCAAAGAGGAGGAAGGTGTGTCTGGAATTCTCTTTGTGTCTCTGGAACAGTTTTATAGAAGCATTCTCTGAAATTAGAGGGAACTTGTTGCATGGGGCTCTGTGGAGCTAGCTAGGAGATGTCCCAGTGTTTTTTATGGTGCTGTTGAGGGTGTCTGTGATGCGGGGCATTCAGTGGCGCTGTGGGGGGCTGTTCCACGGGCTCTGTGGAGCTAGGATGTGTTTGTGTTGTGGGGCTGGCTCTAGTCTGGAGTTGTCTGTGCTATAGGGTTCTTCTGTTTTCTGAAAACTGCATCCCTGCCAATATAATTGGGGACAGTTTCCTGCAATAAGGATGCTGGTGAGAGGAAGGAAGGGGGCAGAGGATGGGGGGAATAGGGGGGTTTCCTTGACCCTTTTCAATCTGGGTTCCGCCCTGGCTATGGTACTGAGACAGCGATGGTGGCTTTGGTGGACGATCTCCGCCAGGAGATGGATGCAGGATGTTCTACATTCTTGATCCTGTTAGATCTCTCAGCCGCTTTTGATACCATGGACCATGGGTGGCTGCTGAGACGGCTGCAAGACCTGGGGGGGTCTGGATGGGACCGTCCTTGGATGGTTCTGCTCATTCTTCTCAGGGAGAAGCCAGTGGGTGGTGCTGGGAGCTGAACCATCGAGCTCCTGGGCCTTGACCTGTGGCATTCTGCAGGGTTCGATCTTGTCTCTGCTTTTGTTTAATGTGTATCTGCAGCCCCCTGGGGGAGATCGTGAGAAAGTTCGGGGTGCGATGTCACCAATATGCTGATGATACTCAGCTGTACCTCTTGTTTTCAACTGACCCAGGCCCTGCTGTCTCGTTACTTTCCCAATGTCTGGAGGCCGTGGCGGATTGGATGCAGCAGAGCAGACTGAAGCTCAATCCTGGTAAGACAGAGGTGATGGTGGTGGGTAGGGCAAGGGAGGTGCCGACCCCTCTGGTGGGGGGGATATGCCCTCCCATAGCCCAGCAGTTTCGGAGTCTGGGGGTGGTTTTGGGTCTGGACCTCTGTCTGGATCAGCAGGTGGAGGCGGTGGCTAAAGCCACCTTTCGCAAGCTGTATCTGGTGCGGAGGCTGCGCCCATACATCTC
>QEPC01012575.1:1551578-1571513 GCA_003113815.1 Sphenodon punctatus | reverse complement strand
TTGCTGGGCTTTGGGGGTTGCGCTGGGCTGTGTGGCATGGCACAGGGCTGGGGTTGCTGGGCTTTGGGGGTTGCGCTGGGCTGTGTGGCATGGCACAGGGCTGGGGTTGCTGGGCTTTGGGGGTTGCGCTGGGCTGTGTGGCATGGCACAGGGCTGGGGTTGCTGGGCTTTGGGGGTTGCGCTGGGCTGTGTGGCATGGCACAGGGCTGGGGTTGCACCGGGTTTTCTGGCAGTGCACGGGGTTGGGGTTGCACTGCGTTCTGGCACAGCACGGTGCTGGGGTTGTGGTGAGCTCCAGCATGGCGTGGGGTTGCGTTGCGGCCACACACCGTTGCATCGCGTTGCTCGGTATCGCTCCCCCTTGCAAGGGTGTCTCTTGCCGCCGTGCGACCCTAACCAGTGGGGGCAGGAGGGAGTGTAGGTGGGAAGACTCCTGATTTACATACGGGGGGGAGAGGTAGCCAATGACAAAGCCTCCTGAACCCGTTGTGCGCGGACGGGCAGACCCAGCGGCCAGTAGGAATGTGGAGGGGGCGTGGCTTAGCAGAGGGGACTCGGGGCCAGCTCTGCCAGTTTGTGTCATTCCCAGCCGGGTAGCGCGGCAGCGGCAGGAACGGGAGGAGGAGGCACCGGTGCTGCAGGTACCGGCGTCCGCGGGGTGATGGGGAGGGGCTGAGACTCGGCAAAGCTGCTCTGACTTCGACGAGTAGAGAAGGAGAGAGCCCGACGCCCTGGGAGCCTCTCCCGCCCCATTCGCCTCCCCGACCCCATTCACCCCCCGGAGCGGAGCCTTTTTCATTCCCCAGCCCAGCCTGCCCCCTTCCCTTGCTGCTCCCACCCCATTGGAGCAGCCCTCACACCTTCTCCCTTGGGGAAGCCCCCTGGCCCAGTAATCATCCTCCTTGACCCTAGTTGCACCCTAAAGCTGCCCCCAACTTCTCCTTCGCTCATGACTTTCCACCGTGTGTGTGTGTGGGTGGTGTGTGTGGAAGCGCCCCCTCGGACACTTTCTAGCTTGAATGCTCGTAATCCCTCTCTCTGCCCAAGCAGGGGGACTGGCTCTCCTGCAGAAGAATGAGCTGTGCAAGGCGACTCGGTCAATATGTATTTATTTACTAGCGGGGGCGGTGGGGAGAAAGCACAGAGGTGAAGAAGCTTGCTGGGTTCTGGAGGTCGTGGGGGTGGGCAAATGCCTGTGGTAATGAACGTGGGTGCCTTTCTGTGCTTGGGGAGCGGATCTGTACAGCCGAGTGGTAGTTAGCATTTCGGGAATAGCTCACAACACGCTTTCGCACTTCCATCCGAGGATTTCAGCCAGTGCGTTACACACGCTGTTACCTCAGTAAAAGCAGCTGGATGGGGACAGGGAAGGCAGTTTACTGGTATGTTAATATCGTTCGTGTTTTTTTTTTGCTTTGGTGTCGCTGTGGTGTGAGGACTGGGAGGAGGAAGTCCTTGTAAAAGCCATTTGAATTTCAACTCTCATGATATGTCCCCCTTGCTGAGTCCAGAGAGACTGCTGGCTTCAGAAAGTGCCAGGCAAACTGATCTGATTAAATCAAGGTTCTAGCAAATAAATGAGAGAGGAGAAAGTATGTGTCTTGTTTTTTCATTCATTTCTTCATTATATCAAAATCTACCCTCTGTGTTAAATGCTGGGGGTGGTCATCATACAGAATCTCTGCCTTAATCTCTCACTTTGTATTTAAAAAGTTGTCACTTGTGTTCTTTTGACTTTTGTCTATTTTGTATTAAAGCCGTGACACAGAAGCATTATTTTAAATGCATAATTTTATAGTTAAATATTGGCAAAAGCCTTTATTCCAAGAATTTTTTAAAAAGTTATATATAAATTAATCACTGTGTCTACTGTTTAACCTGCTTTCGCATGGCGTCTGCACATTTTGGGAGGCAAACTAATGAAAAGTGGGCTGTTTTGCTATAGGCATCCTTGTATCCTTTGCTAAAATCGTATTTTGCATATACAGCAGCACTCTTCAGCGAGACAAAACAGAGACACCCCCCTCCCCCCAGTCTGGAGTAACTATATAGTACGTTAGGGAGATTTTGTTTTTCTTCTTTTCTCCAGTGGTGAAAGCACAGCATTGTCCCAAAATGAGGTGCTATGTCAGGATACTAGTTCTCTCTGTAATTATAACGTAAAAACGTCCTGTGGAGGAGTGTGAAAGCAATTACACAGAATATAACTTAGATCAATTATGATGCACAAAAGAAAGCTTGACTAGGCTCTTGCTCTCATTTCCCTCCTAAATTTATGTGATAGATGAAATAGCTGCTATCTGCATGTTCTGAAATGCATATTTGATACTACAAAGGCATATTATTTACCTGATGAACTGAGAGAATATATCTTAAATAATTACATGTCATGCTTCAATTAGATGAACTCAGGTTTATGCTTCTAGTGTGATTGACATTTTCATAGATCTTGTCTGCACAGTGAAATTGACCGTGTTAAACACATACAGGGATACCATGGTCAGTTTCATAGTGTAAACAAGGCCTTGAAGGTGGCAGTTAATGGAGCTTTTTCCATCGGATCAGTGCATTAAATGTGGTTGCCTTAAATATCAATCTTTTTTTAAAAGGCTGATAGAACAGATTAATAAAAGTTTTGTTTTATGTGGGGCTGGGAAAGATGTGTGTCCTCATGTTCAAACTCTCTTTTTAGCCAGTGCCTTTTTGTTGTTGTTGTTAGATAAATAAACTAACTATCGAAAAGAAGATGAAAAAGCCAATTTAGTGCTATCTTGCTTGCCTAGCCAAGCTGTTTTGGAGAGAAATTTGTATGGGAACCATAATACAACACTGCCCTGTATATAATGAAAGAGGAACTGAAGAAATGCTACTTAACATAGGAATATAGCTGGCTGTTGTTAGTATTTATTTATTTATTTATTTTTATATGTTTACTGTGCGGAAGCAAAATTGGAAGTAATTCACCTAGTACAAAAATAATAATAATCCTAACTATACATATACATTATTCGACTCTAAATTAGCTGTTACCACTCAGGAAAGAAACTGCAAACAGGTCACTGAAAACATCAACTCAGTGTGAAGCAGTGATGAAAATGATAAATGGAATGAGAGGGCTTATGAGACAAAAGACAAAGTAATTATACCATTTATTGGACCAACTTCATAGAGCTCTGCTTAAGAAAGAGTTTGTGGTTTGGAAGTTTGTTCAGTAAAAGGTGTAGTCTTGTCTCTCTTGCCTAGCTATATATTTGGAGCCAACACAGCAACCACACTGTAGATCACACTGGAGGGATTATTAGGAAAAGGATAGAAAACAAAATGGAAGTTATCATAATGCCACTGCAGAAATCTGTGGTGCACTCACACTTTGAATACGTGTTTAGTTCTGGTCTTTCCACCTCCAGATGCTTTTTGAAGATCAGTTTGTTGGTCCCCCAATGTATCTTTTCCTTCCTCTTTATCTTTTCCTCTTAAATTACTTTAAATGGATATTGGGTTATTTTATTGTATTTTGTGAAGTGTCCCAAGCACTATTTGGCTAGTCAAATATTATTATTATTATTATTATTAATTATGAAAAAGGATATAGTAGAACTCGCCTGGCTCAGAGATGGGCAGCAAAGATGATTAAAGACATGAGAACAGCTTCCATATGAGGAAAAGCTCAAAAGTTTAGACCTCTTCAAATTATATATGAGATGACTGAGGGGTGATATGCTAAAGAAATGTGAAATCGTTAGTAGTGAGAAGAAAACAAATAATGAACTATTTCCCTTTTCTCATAATACAAGAACTAGGAGGTGTCCAATGAAATTCCAACAGTTATAAAATAAAAACAAAGTAGGTACTTTTCCAAATCATTATTATTATTATTATTATTATTATTTATTTTAGATTTTTATCCTGTCTTTTTCCACAGGGGACTCAGGGTGACTTACAGAAAAATAGAAACAGAATATAAAAATACATGACTATGTAAAGTTAAAATTTAAACCCCAAACTACAGAAGTTAATTTAAAATCTAAATTAGGTGGGGTTAAGAGACTTTAAATTCCTAAAGGCCTTGCCTGGGGGTGGGGAGACTAGGATGCCTTCATGCACAGTGAACCTGTGCAAAAAATTGCCATGGGATGTTGTGAATGTTAGTACAATAACATGGTCCCAAAAAGTATCAACGAATGCAGCTTCTGGCTGTCAGAAGGTAGGAGTGAAGGGCAGGGGATGGATCACTCCGGATATGCCCTGCGTGTGGTGCTATCCAATGTCAGAATCCTGATACTGGCCTAGATACACCATTGGTCTGACCCAGTCTCGCAGTTCTTATGTAGAGATATTTATTTGACAATCATTTGAATGGAGGTAAAAATGAGAGTGGAAGAAGTTGCAAAAGAATGAGAGGAGTTGGAGAGATACCAACAGATAGGGGGAGAATTGACCCTGGGAAACTACTGAGGAGATATTAAGGGGAAAGAATGGTTGAGTAACTGTGGGTAAAGGCACACGTGACAGCTGGGCTGCTGCGTCCCGGGCAGACAGGGAGCGCTCCCACCAGAGCATAGAACGGACATGCTCCCACTTGGGGCTGACGGCAGCACTGCCCTGGGGTGGGGAGATTGGGGAATGGATGGCTGACCATCCCTGTGCTTCACCCAGCGCTCTGCTCCATGACATGACAGGCAGCCAATAATGGCAACCAGCCATATTGGTGGCCCGGACTGGCAGACGAATCTGGAGCCAGATGTGCAGGCTCCAGGATGGCCTGATTTGCCCTAGTCCGGTGGGCCCTAGCCCAATCTGTTACCTCGGCTAGTTGTGGAGGTGAGAGCCCAGGCTAGCTGCCAGCATGTCCCGGGTCAGCGTCTGGTGACCAGAAACCACACATGACATCAGCCCCCAGGGCTAAGTGGGCCGCTGTCACATCTGGCTTTACTCTCTGTCTATTGCAGCAGAGAAAATGACCAATACATTTTAAGTTTATCCTTCATAATTCGCAAGGAGTGGGTTGTTTTAGTGACACTAGTCATGGTGTTTTTGCTGGCAAGGACCAATGAGAGGGATTAGAGAGTATGCCACTCAATTTAAGAAAAGCCCTCAAAATCAAAGCAAAGAGAGATGCAGAAGAACAATTTATTTAAGAGAGAATTGAAAGTAGGGAAGAACCTGTTGGAGGAGAGTTGTTCATCTAAAACAGGGTGGGAACACGTTTCCCTTCTGAGGGCCACTTTGAAAGTTACTGTAAGCTTCAAGAGCTGCATAGGAGTTGAGGATTAAGGTGCTTATGGGGTGCACTCAGGAAGAGAAGGGTCCAGATCACGGATCTATGCCATGGATCGGTTTTCTATCCTTGTGTGCATTCCCTCATCTCTGTTCCCTTACGCTGAGCTCAGTCTTTCAATGTGTGAGGGTAGGGACCGTATCCTGGGGCCAGATCCAGAAACTGGAAAGGGGCCAAATGAAAACTACCTTCAGGCTGCGTTTGCTCTCCCCTGCCCCCACCCCCCCACCCCCCAGGGCATTAGGTTCCCCACCCCAGATCTAAAAGGAAAATTGTTTGAATGGAAACAGGTTAGATCTGATAATAGAGTGTGTGTGTGTAAAGTGGAAGAAGCTTTAGAGTACTGAGACTTTCTCCAAAGGCGTGGAATGCTAAGGTGATCATTTTTTCTTCTGATTGTTTTGTATTATCCCTATTTTTATTTTATTTATTTATTTTAAAATTTTAATATCCCGCCCAACTCCACCTCATGTGACTTGGGGCGGCTTACAATAAAGTCATATTAATATAAAACAACATAATGATTTACAATAAAATCACATAAATGGAAAACAATGTTTCCACCCAACTTAAAAATATAAAAAACACAAAACACTCCATAACTCCCTCCCCCCACTCCCCGCCACATAACCACCCTCACCCGTCCCCTCCACCAGCCATCTGGCGGAACAGCCAGGTGTCTTACACAAGCAATGAAAGGTCAACAGGTCTGGGGCCAGGTGAGCCTCTTCCGGGAGGAAGTTCCACAGCTGAGGTGCAGCTACCAAGAACCTCCCTAGTGGCCCCCAGATTGACTCGGGGGACCTCAAGGAAGGTGCTCCCAGCAGACCGCAGGGGTCGACCCAGGACCCGGGGAGTGAGGCGATCCTGCAGATAGGTCAGGCTGAGGCCATGTAGGGCTTTAAAGGCGACTATGTGTAACAGTCAGATGAATAAATGATCAGCCTGTAGTACTGCACTGCGAAGTCACTTTAGTTTACCATACAAATGTAAGAGTGTGTTAAATGGGTTGAAGTAGGCATTAGATGCTTTATTCTTTAATATCAATGTCTTTCAGAGCAACTATTAGACTGTTAAATGTGTTACTGCAGAGTGTAGTTTCATTTTTTAAAAACCTCTTTCAGTTGTTGGGGTATCAAAAACAAGAACTGTTCTACTAAGATTCAGCTAAAACAGATAAATAATAAAGTCTTGAAGAGATTAATGGAAGCACAGACACAAACCCAGCTATATCATTCATGAACTTCAGTGCTATAGTACATAACAAACTGGGTTTTAATGACAGGGTTGCATAAATCTTGTGTATGAGTCAGTCAGGGGAGGGGAAAGCTTGACCTAGAGACTGATTCATTTACTTGTTGTTAGGATTGACAGAAACCTTAGGCATTCCTCCCCGCTCCTCCCCTCCAATCATGGCAAAATGATATTCATTGCTCCTAAATAGAGAATTTGCAATTTATTTTATTTTATTTGCATACATAGTTGTGTAAATTAGGAAGAATAAATAATTGATGCATTGGATGCTACCTTAATCTACCCCAATAAATTACATTTGCACTGAGATTTATAAAAGAACATAGAGGAGTTAAGTGCCCAGTTTATTAGCTGTCAATTGAAGCTGGTTACCCAACTCTGAACCTTTGAAATTCTCACCCTATATGTCTAAACTCACAGATTTGTGTCTGAAATTCTGCCACTTTTTCAAAAATTATTTTTTAAAAATTAAAAATTGTAGTAGGGATTTTTTATAGACTTGTATAAATGTCCGTACTTTATGGAAATAAGTCCATTTCTACTATTGGTTAAATTTTGATGCATTGAGTTTTTTGATGCTCATTCATGATGAAAGCCAGACAAACTTGTCTCTAAAGCACAGCCAGTAGCAAAATAACTTTGTTAATCTTTAATCCTTTGTTTGGTTTGGCCCTCAGTCAGTGGCTGAAATTGTTTTTAAATGTTGCATCCAAAAAAGTGACCAGAATTTAAAAACGCATTTTTTGAGAACAATTTACTGGCAGCAAAATACCCTACCTAATAATAAAAAAAATACTTGGAACATCCCTTATTTACAAGCTGACTTTATTTAAAAGTACCAGGGTACAGCATTTCTGTGCTAGACCCCCACAATACAAATATAAAGATAATAGCCCCCAGAAAACCTGAGCAGGACTGCTCCATGTTGGGTAGGGGTCTGTAAAAATACTGTATAGTTATAAAAAGTATTCCTGAGTTATAGCTGTCAGATAATGGCCCATGTTCTCAGGTGAGCAGGTTTAGTAAATGTATGCTTAACAACATGTCATTTTTGCTTTAGACCAGCTGGGTTGACAAGTGCATACAAGCTTTTAAGTTCTTGAAGCCTTTTTCCAGTTCTGGAAAGGAAAGTGACAAGCTTCACTTTGAGAAGTGTAACTGCTTTCTTCACCTTACCCGTAGCAATGGAGAGTATGTAGAATGCAGTGATTGCAGAGTCTATGGATTTTCGTGGCAGCTACTAGCCGTTTGGTTTGAACTAGATGAACTTGAGTTTGATGGATAATTGAAAATGGGTTTCCTGGGTGAACTGGATTCAAAAGATTCGACCCTATTGATTGTTAGATCTTTCATCTGCTTTTGACGCTGTTGATCATGAGATGCTGGTGACCTGGTTGCCGGGCCAGGGTGGGCGGAATTATTCTTGAATGATTCTGCTCCTTCCTGTCCAGGAGGACTCAGCGAGTGGTACTGGGGGACTGTTTTTCATCTTCCCAGGACATCAGTTCCTCACGGTTCTATTCTGTCCCCTCTCCTGTTCATTGTGTACATGCAGCCTTTGGGCGTGGTCATGAGGGGGTTTGGAGTTCAGTGTCATCAATATGCTGATGACACCCAGGATGTAACAGCAAACATGCAGGAGTAATGTGTGTAAAAACACCCTTTATATGAGCAGGGGAGGAGGGGTTTGTGGTTACTGAGTGGCACAGTTGTGGAGCAGTCACTCAGGTGGAATGTGTGGGGTGGGATTCTAACGCATCTCCCAGTGTGGCTACTGTGGAAGCTGCCTCACACTCCCCTTGCCACAGACCATGGGGAAGTGGGAAGCGCATTGGGCTGACCTTTGAAATTGTCATGCCCCAGCGTAAGGCTGGGGAATCCAGGCTCTCCAGTGCTCGTGGCCAGTTCCTGACACTTACAAAGGCCGTGTCCCCCACCCAGTGCCTATGAACGACTAACTGGTCTGCTGGTGTGGCTGGCTGCTCTGGTTCATACGGGCAGGGAATGTGTGGGTGCCCATTGCCATGCACGTTTTTGGTTTGCCCCGCACAGTACAGTGGACCATAAATGAGTGTTGCATGACTCACGGGAGCGCAAATTCAGATGGGTGCTGGGATGAGTGGCATCTCGTTTAAAACACCCAAAGTGCAGTTGCTGGTTGAGGACATATGTGCTGTATTCACCAGACTGATTCTGTGCTCTCTGCCCTGTCAGCAGCTGCTAGAGATGGAGTAAGTGCTCACTGCTTGACAGGTTATGCTTCCACCTGCTGCAGGGAGAGAGTTACACAACCACCTCCTCCTGTTGGACTGGAAGAAGACTGCCTGCCACATGAGGAGCAAGTGCTGTCCTTTCACTCCCCTGACCTTGGTGCCCTTTCTCCCAGACAGGGAGATGGAGACCAACTGCCTGCAGTTCCAGGGATTTTTGCCTTACCAGAACCTTCCTACCCACAGCAGGTTCTGATCCTCGTTTGGCTCTGCTCCCCATCACAAGCATGGCTGGCTGAGTGCTGTCCCCATTGCGATGATGTGACCTTTTCCCCCTCCCATCCTGCTTTGCCCTTGCCCAGGAAGGAGCTGGAGAGGCGTGGAGTCATGTTGACAGCCCACACACCCTTCCTGGGGTGGGAGGCAGGAGAATAGCACTAGCCTTGAGTGCAGAACTTGATATTTCAGCCTTCCCAGACTCCGCCTATAGACAAATGCCTACATTGCCTGTGTCTAAGCTGTCCTTGGCATCCGTGCACATCGTAGGCTGATGTGAGGAAATTTTATTAGGCTGGATATGGAAGAAAGCTTTACAAAATAATGCTGAAACAAGTTAGTCTGTTAAAGCATAAGGCAGTGTTAGCTTTGCCCACCAGAGACATCGAGCATATCTAACTACCACTTGGGGGGAACTTTAACAGCTTTAAATTCTCAGTCATTCTGATCTGATGGGGAAACTGGAAATGCTAGAAAAAAAGAGGTGTCACTTTCAGAGCCATTCTTTGGCAGATCATGCACACATTTGTAGTTGGGGCACATGCAAGACCCATTCATGTCAATGGGATATGCATGTGCACTGACTGCTAGCATGCACTTTATCTGCCAGAAGATTGCACTCTTACTTTTTCTAGGTTAGAGGCCCAAAGAGAACAGCTGGGGATGTAGAAAGATTGAAGCATAGATTGGTGTTTGTGTGGTTTGTCATAGAACAAGCCCCGTGTCTAACCAGAAGCAACATTTGAACTAGTCATTTCTTATTTTGCCAATGACTATAGTTTTTACAATAGAAAAATAAAAATTTATTTAGATAGCAAAATAACCCTATTGTGTGAGAGAGTCTCAGGGTGATTTCAGATGTGCTGGGCCTCCAGGCCCAACACGCTGAAACCTAGCCCAGGATCCGTCTTGGATTCCAGTCCATGATGAAGCCGGCCGTACTTTAGACGTCCTGGCTTCATCACGCAGGGAAATCTTGGAGGGGGAGGGGGCGGGGCCGTGTGGCGCGACGTGTGGCCGCACAGCCCCGTGCTCCCACATCCGCCCGCCCTCAGGGAGACAGGCAGGCACAGTGGCCAATGCGACCGCTGCACCCGATCCCGTACCGCGGTCCGGACCACGCTCAGGAATGGGGCAAGGTAATATACGTTACTTTTGTCCCTTTCCTGATCGTGGTTCAGGTAACCACGGTTCGGTAGGTGAGGCCGGCCTCACCTCCAGAACCATGGTTAGCTTTGAACCCCGCCAGGAATTCACCGTGGTGAACATCTGGCAGGGCTCAAACAGACATGACACCCATCACAGCCACCACACTGGATCCACTGTGATCCAGTGTGGTTCACTCTGGTGGCGCCACATTTGAAATTACCCTCAGTCATCTGTATTTTAGCTGCTTGCCTCGTTCTCTTATGTTACCTTTAATATCCTATCTCCCACCAGCTGAGAAATGTTGAGAAGTTTTGTTGCTCTTGTAAAAATTAGCTGAAATAAGAAATTGTATCGTAGCATTCTTAACTAAAATTTGAGAGCCATGCAAAAAAACTATATGGCTCCTTATTCTTTCACACATAATGGAGATTGTTGATAAGTAGGTTGTTATTCCTGTCCCAAGGTAAATAGTTGTCACCATGGGTGACTATGTAAACAAATGTGACACTAGCTACTCACGACTTATTTATTTGTTTGCTTGAAGTTGTGAGTGCACATGCAGAAAAACTTGTAAGTGGCTAGTATTCACCAATTACAGCTTAGTGGGTGGCCAGTAACTATCCAAGGAGCCAGCTCAGGAGGAGTTCCCAGGTCCGTTCTGTATCATGGCTACTCTGGCAACAGCAACAGGAGAAGCCACTTTTGGTGTGCCCCACTTTCATTGCTGATGCCAAGCTATGGCAGGGAGAGAATCCAGTCTGCTTCCTGCTGCAGCTTCCAACCCCCCATTCTTCTCCCTGGCATGTAGTTTTGTGAAGTTTCTTAGAAGACTTCACAATAACCACATGTAAGTGCTCTGCATCTATAACCGGTCCCCAGTGATCTGGCCTTATACTGTGGGTGGGGAGTGAGAAGCAGCTATGGCCATTTTGACACAGATGCTTCCCCCACCCCACCCGGCTGGGTGTGCAGGACTTGGGAGGGTGTTTGAAGCGTGGGGCCTCCCGTGTAAACGGCGTGGGGGGGGGGATGACTGTGCGATGGGTGTCCGTCTGTGCGAACAGCAGGGGCGGGGGGGGTGTGCGTGCTCCCAACACACAGCCATCTCCACCCATCACCTACCCATGGAGCCATCTGGGAAAATGGAGGAGGCTTAATGGGTGGAGGTGGATGTGCGCCCGTGGGAATGAGCGCACACCCAACGCACCAGCACATCATCCCCCTACCCACCATTGCCTATGTAAAAAGGGCCTATGTTTGGTGTTTTTAAACGAGATGCTACCCCGCATGGCCATTCATTTGAAGGCCTGCTTGAAGGTGGAGCAGGGGGGATGTGCGCTCCCATGAGCCATGCAGCACCCACTCATGGCCACTCAGAGCACTGCTGAGAAATCTAGAGTGCTCCATGGGGGGCAAGCCAAAAACGTCCGTGGCAATGGGCAGCCATGCAGCCCTGTCCATATGAACTGGGGCAGCCAGCCACACCAGCAGACCAGTCTGCCACTCATCGGCACTGTGAGTGAGGGACATGGCCTATGCTAGTCACAAGAACTGGCAGGGAACACTGTGGAGCTGAGTTCCCCAGTGCTAATGCCAGGAACGTGTCAATTTCAAAGGCCAGCCTGGTGCGCTTCTCCCTCACCCACGATCCATGGCAGGGGGAGTGTGTGATGCCTGCCAGAATAGCCACGTTGGGAGCTGTCCGTTAGACTCCCTCTCTATGCACTCCACCTCAGTGGGCGCTCCGCAGCTGTGCCGCTCAGTGGCCACGGACTCCCCCCTCCCCCCCCCTCCAAACTTGCTCATTAATAGACCTGCTACTCGCCCCCGAAATCCTGCCACCTAACAAATGTCACTTTTTACACTGCTTGAGCAAACCCCGGGGCAAGCGCTGAAAATGTCTTTTTTTTTTCTTCAATATGTTTAAGACTTGCAGTCTTAAGGATGTTGGCAGCCCAGCTGCAGACAGGGAGAAGAGATGACCTCGCGCAACCTTGATGCCAGGGTAAAAGGTGTAATGTAGAACCAATGGGCCTCCATGCGAATGTACCAGCCTTCTAAAGATGCTCTGAGATCCTTGTAGATAATCTTGTTGGTTCTGTAAAATCCGTATGTTAGGGCCTCTTTCTCTGCCCTGCTTTTTCTCACTCCCACTGGCCCCATGGAGTGGATCTGCAGGAAACATAGTAGAAACGTATGGCATTTCTCAGCTTTCCCAAAGGAGGGAAGATCTGGCCCTAGAATAATCATGTATTTCAATATATGACAGGAATTATTGTTTACCCTAATGAACAAGATTTGGTACAAACACTAAACCATTTATGTACACAGAGCTTAAAAAGGTCTCGAGCGTCCAAATATTACTTGGGCTGCCCCATCATCATATCTGGTGACTCTTGTTGGATTGTGTAACTGGTACTACAGTTTGCTGTGATGGTGTAACGGGGGAGGGGGCAAGAGCTGATCACAACACAAACACTACCAAGGTCTCCCTGGCTCAGGGCAGGGAGCGTACATGGGAGAATGCCCATCAGGATAGTATTGTGGCCTTTACCTCCAATTAAGGAGAACAGGCCTCTATAATCATAGGGCGCCACTGAGGTGGGAGGAACCAAGGTTTGCCTCAGGGTACAGTCGCCCAGGCAGACTGGGGACAACGGGGAACGGGGGACACAGAGAGGGGGAACACCAGGGCTGGATGTGCACGGGGCCCCACTGAAGAGGGGATAAGGGGCACACACCTCCATTAGCACGGGTCCAGAAAAGCAGGAAAGGAAAGGGAGGGGGGAGGGGACCACACACACCGCACTATCTCTCACAGACCCAATCTCTCAGGCACGCTAGGAATAAGGAACAAGGAACAGTACAGACTCACAGGGCGACTCAGCACAATTCCAAGGCTTACACCTGCACTTGCCTTGAATTCACACTCCAATCAGACAGGGAGCCGGTTTCCCAAATCACCAGCGCCACCTTCCTGGTGATGCTGGCCTTTATTCCTCATGCCCCACCCTCGTGCGTGCCCGCAGATGCTCTGAGTGGCGCAGCGGGGGTGGGGGAAGCCCTATGTTTGACGTGACAGCCGGGGGCATGTCCCCAGGCCATAACCCTGCCGCGGACGTCAGAGGTGCTGGCGGGGGAGGAGCAAGTACCGCTGACCCCCACAGCCGCTCCTCCGAAGCCCGAGCCCCCCCAGGGCATCGGCGAGGTGCCCCCCGGGGGGGGACACACCCCGCCGCCACCTCCCCCTGACAGTACCCCCTCCGAGGCCGTCGGCTGCCAGTCCAAGAAGGACCAGGCTTAAGGGGGTGCCGGAGATGAAATGCTCGAAGGAGGCGGGGGGCCAACACGTGGGAAGCAGGCTCCCATGAACGTTCGGCCGGACGATAACCCACCCAATCAATCAAATAATGGAGTCGTCCTTGTACCTTTCTGGAATCAAGAATGGCACAGATCTTAAATTCAGGGCCGGCGGCCGTAACCTCAACAGGGCCAGGAGGAGAATCAGGGGTGGCCTTGTGAGAGGGATCTGCTTTCTTCAATAAGGAGACATGGAAGGTGGGATGTATGTGGAGGTTGGACGGTAATTGCAACGTATAGGTCATCTCGTTAACTTGACGAGTAACCGGGAAGGGTCCTATGTACCTAGCATCCAATTTGGAAGAGCGGCGTGCCGAAGGATAATGGCGGCGGTCGATCCAAACCAAGTCCCCTGGGTGAAGAGAAGGGGCTTCGTGACGGTGGCTGTCGGCGTGTTTCTTGTATCGTTGGCGGGCCTGCTGTAGAACTCGCCGGGCGGTGGCTTGGGCTTCCTGGATCTGTTCAACTAGGGCCCCTGCAGCTGGGATCGTGGCAGATGGTGTCTCGATGGAACCTAAGCACGGGTGAAACCCGTAGGTTACGAAGAAGGGGGATGTCCCCAACGAGGCATTCGGGGCGTTGTTGTAAGTGAACTCGGCCAAGGGGAGCCATGTATACCAGTCATCCTGTAGGTAATTTACATAGCACTTTAGGTATTGTTCCATGTTCTGATTTACCCACTCCACCTGGCCGTTGGCTTGTGGATGGTAGGCTGTTGTGGGCTTAAGAGTGACATGAAGGGAGTGAAACAACGCCTTCCAAAATCGTGACACAAACTGGGTTCCTCGATCACTGAAGATCTCAAGAGGGCACCCATGAAGCTTGAGGACATGCC
Organism: Sphenodon punctatus; assembly: GCA_003113815.1. Taxonomy (NCBI): domain Eukaryota; kingdom Metazoa; phylum Chordata; class Lepidosauria; order Sphenodontia; family Sphenodontidae; genus Sphenodon; species Sphenodon punctatus. Next base: position 1,557,151 of record QEPC01012575.1, on the reverse strand, counting down.
GAATAAAGAAAAAGGTGGTGCGCTTAGCCGAGGGCAATCCTTTGCAGGCTATAAAGTGGGACAATTTGGTGAAATGGTCCACGACAAATAAAGCCGTGGTGTATTGTCGTGAAGGTGGTAATTCCACAACGAAATCGAGTCCAATCCGCTGCCATGGACCGCAGGGTAGTGGGAGGACTTGTAAGTGCCCCGCAGGGGCCCAGCGGGGAATTTTTGTCCGTTCACACATGGCACAGCTGGACACATGTTGTTGAACATCCTTGCTGATAGTCGGCCACCAAAAGGAACGTTGAATGAGTTGTTGGGTTCTTTTGTTTCCCGGGTGCCCTGCCGTGGGGGCCTCATGATGCGCCCATAACACTCGTGATTGACAAGAAGGGGGTACTATTATTTTTCCGTTGCACCAGCGTAGCCCATCTGTGGAATTCTCTGTTGTGCCCTCTTCGGGGGGAAGTTCTCACTGGGTAGCCTCACACAGCTCTGCCAGCGAAAGGTACATGGCTGCAAAGATTCATTTCTCTAGGATGCGTTCAGGTGTTCACGGCTTTGGAGGCTGTTCCTCGTTGTAGCGGGATAAGGCATCGGCCAGCACATGAAGCCAGCCGGGGCGATAACAGATGCGAAAGTCAAATCAAGCAAAGAATAGGGCCCATCGCGCGTGTCGAGCATTTACTATATACTGTCTGGAGAAAGGTAAGATTTTTGTGGTCAGTGACCACAGTGACAGGGTGCTGGGCCCCTTCTAAGTAGTGTCTCCAGGTCTCAAAAGCTACCTTGATGTCTAGGAGTTCCCGGTCCAAAATAGAGTAATTGCGCTCCGCCTGGGTGAGCTGCCGAGAATAATAGGTGCAGGGAAGAAAAGTGTCTGCCTTGTTGGAGGGTTGTAGGAGCACGGCCCCTATGGCTCGTCCGGAGGCATCAGCTTCTACACAGAAGGGTCTTTTGAAATCAGGGTGTTGCAGCAATGGGGCGGTGGTGAAGGCTCGTTTAAGGAAGTCAAAGCTTCGTTGTTGTTCCAGTCCCCAGTGGTAGAGTTGGTTTTTCTTCAGAAGTTGTGTCAAGGATGAGGTAATCTCGGCGTAATTAGGGATATATTGTCAGTAGTAATTTGCACTTCCTAGGAAGCATTGCAAGGGTTTTACCGCCTTAGGCGGTGGCCAATCCTGCAGGGCCTCTACCTTTTGTGGGTCCATAATGACTCCTTCGGGGCTGATGATGAAACTCAAAAAACTCAGTGTGGAGAGATGAAAGAAACATTTTTCCCTTTTACAATACAGTTTGTTAGTTCTCAAGTGCCGCAGCACCTCTCGCACGTGTTGGATGTGTTCTTTAAGGGTCAGCGAGTAAATGAGGATGTCATCAAGGTAGGCGATGACATAAATGTCCAGGATGTCTTGGAAAATGTCATTGATCAGATGTTGGAAGGCAACCCGTGCATTAGCTAAACCAAACGGCATCACGCAATATTCAAATAGTCCATACCTCGTGCGGAAGGCGGTTTTCCACTCGTCTCCCTCTCGTACCCGTAACAGGTTATATGCTCCCCGCAGATCCAACTTTGTAAAGAAATGTGCCCCTTGGAGTCAGTCCAGCAGCTCGGGAATGAGCAGAAGCGGATATCTATTCTTCAGAGTCATGCTATTAAGACCCCTGTAGGCCACACATGGTCGTAATCCTCCATCCTTTTTGGCCACAAAAAAAATAGGAGCCCCTGCCGGAGAGTTGGAGCGCCGAATGAAGCCCTGTCGCAAATTGTCGTCCAGGTACTCCTGCAGGGCTTGGAGTTTGGGGACCGCCAGGGCATATATTTGACCAAAGGGTGGTTCGGCTCCCGGGACTAGGTCAATGAGGCAGTCGTAGGGTCGGTGCAGGGGTAGTTCCATAGCTTTGGACTTGCTGAATACGTCTTGGTAGTCCTGATATGCTGTTGGTAAGGCGGGCTCCTTGGGGTCAGACAACCCCCTGGTTACAACACAGCCCGCTGCACTGGGGCTGGGGCGAAGGCAGCCTTGGATGCACTGGGGGGCCTCGAACCAAAGTTGTTTTGTTGACCATGTTATACAGGGGTCGTGGCATTGCAACCACGGTGTCCCCAGTACAACTTGGAATAGCGGGGTACATACAACATCAAGCTTAAGCTGTTCATAGTGCACATCCTAAGGGGCAGGTGTGTAGGGTCACAGGTCCAGAAATTAGGGGGGAGCCGTCAATTGAGTGCACTGACTCGGGGGGTGTCTTGGGTTGGGTCGAAATTCCCCATCTCGCAACAGCTTGGCCATCAATAAAATTCCCCGATGCCCCGGAGTCTACTAAGGCCCAAACCACCAAGGAACGCTGCGGGGAAAGGGTTAGGGTAACTGGGACCCTAACTGGGACCCTAGGGTAAAATGAGGATTCCCACCGGACAGGGGAAGCGGGGTTTTAGCAGTGTTTAGAACCAAGGCAACCCCTGTCCGCCTCGGCCCCTGCCATTTCCCGCCTCCCGCCGATGAGGAGGCAAGGCAGGGCATTCCCCAATGAAATGCGAGGGTTCCCTGCAATAGAAACAAGAGCGGGAAGTCCTCCGTCGTTCCCGCTCCTCCTTCAATAAGGGGCCTCGTGAGGCTCCAAGCTGCATGGGTTCAGGATCCGAGAGCTTGGGGGGGGGGGTTACCAGCGGGAAGGCCTAGGCAAACCAGGACGCACATCTTGGCGCCTTGCCCGTTTGCCCTCTGTTAGGCGCTCCTCAATGTGTAAAATCAGGTTAGCCAATGCCTCCCACATCTCGGGGGTTTCTACCAGGGCCAACTGGTCCTTTATTTCCTCCGCCAACCCCCTATGGAACATCACCTTTAAGACATTGGGCCACTGTAATTCTCATGCCAATTGTTGGAATTGGGTGATATATTCTAGCACTCCTCCCTTGGCTTGTCGAAGGGTCAGAATGAGAGCTTCAGGTTCAATGGGGTTGGTCAAACAAGAACGCAAACTCATTTACAAAGTCATCATGTTTAGTTAGTAGGGGGCTATCTCCCTTTAAGAGGGTAGTGGCCCACTCTAATGCCATCCCACCCAAATTTCCAATTATGAAAGCTACCTTTTGTTCCTCAGTTTGGTAGGTAGTGGGCTGTACCCTAAAGGTCAGGCGGCACAAGACCATAAACCCCTGGAAAGCACGTCTGTCACCAGAAAATCTTTCCACCTTGGGACCCGCGGGCTCATAGGGGGCACTCCAGCCCCACGTGGGGACAGTGCCGGGGCGGCTACTGCCACAGGGGCCGGGACCCCTTGTAGCTGGGTCACTGCTCTTGCTAAATCCTCTTGCTTGGCCTGGAGGTCTTTCACATCCATAGCCAGAGATTGGACAGCATGGACTAACTGGGAAATCTCCTTAGAGATAGCCATGAGTTTCACAAGCCCATACCAGGGCCAGGGGATGCTGGTGATTTTTTAATGTGGGAGGGGGCAAGAGCTGATCACAACACACACACTACCAAGGTCTCCCTGGCTCAGGGCAGGGAGCATACATGGGAGAATGCCCATCAGGATAGTATTGTGGCCTTTACCTCCAATTAAGGAGAACAGGCCTCTATCATCATAGGGCGCCACTGAGGTGGGAGGAACCAAGGTTTGCCCCAGGGTACACTCGCCCAGGCAGACTGGGGACAACGGGGAATGGGGGGACACAGAGAGGGGGAACACCAAGTGCTGGATGTGCACGGGGCCCCACTGAAGAGGGGATAAGGGGCACTCACCTCCGTTAGTGCAGGTCCAGAAAAGCAGGAAAGGAAAGGGAGGGGGGAAGGGACCACACACACCGCACTCTCTCTCACAGACCCAATCTCTCAGACACGCTAGGAATAAGGAACAAGGAACAGTACAGACTCACAGGGCAACTCAGCACACTTCCAAGGCTTACACCTGCACTTGCTTTGAATTCACACTCCAATCAGATGGGGCCGGTTTCCCAAATCACTAGCGCCGCCTTCCTGCCGTTGCTGGCCTTTATTCCTCATGCCAGGCCCTCGTGCGCGCCCGCAGACGCTCTGAGTGGCGCAGCGGGGACGGGGGAAGCCCTACGTTTGACGGGATGGCCGAGGGCATGTCCCCAGGCCATAACCCTGCCGCGGGTGTCAGAGGCACCGGCGGGGGAGGAGCAAGTACTGCTGACCCCCACAGCTGCTCATCCGAGGCCCGAGCCCCCGCAGGGCGTTGGTGAGGTGCCCCCCGGGGGGGACACACACACACCCCACCGCCGCCTCCCCCTGACAGATGGGAATGTTGCAGAGTAATAACTGATTCACAGTCAGTAAGGACAAATGCAACTGAAGGTTTAAAAACAGAACATTACTTAAGACATTTCAGGCACAGATCCTTAGTTGCATCTAACTAGTAGTAAGGCAAAATGGAGACTGAGACTCAGAGAGAAGGGAAGAAGGAGTGGTTACACAAAGGAATTCAACTGCAAAACCTCATCTCCCTTCCATGTACACATAAACTTAGCAGCGCCATCTGGTGGCTGTATAGTCAATCACTATTCTTAATACAGTAACTTTAACTTATGGATGTTGCATATACCAACAGGGAAAATATGGGGTGAGTTGCTGGTGACTGTTCCTTGTGTGTAATTACACCACCAGTGCTTTCAGAGCTCACCATTCGCCACTAAACAGTACAGCCTCTTCTCTCTTTATAGGTAGTTATTTTTCCTATGTGTCCAACCTTCCTGTTCACACCAACCTGCATTGTCTAGTTGTGTTGGCCTCTTAGCTGTATTGATTTACCATGTTTGATTTGTTCTCTGATCTCGTCAATCATAGGATAAGATTAGCATAATCAAACAGCCCATCTCCAGTTCTAGAAGTTAGAGCAAAGGCTGGGGGGCCTGCACTTGTAGGTTTTATTCCAGGTTTCCCATAGGCTTGTTTTGTAAGTCACAATTCATTTCTATGTGCCTCAGTTTCCCATCTCTTAAATATTTACCTGCCTTGTATGGGTCTCTTATGCTTAAAGTGCATACACTGCATTCTGATTCTTAAATTAATGGTGTAATGTAAGTGCATGGTCATGGTAATATTTTTTAATACTGAGCTCTTGACACTGTCGCTCTGTGCCAGAAACCACTTACAGAGTAGCCTCATTGAAGTCCACAGGGCTTTTACCATTTACAATATCCGGTTGTCTTTAGCTTTTGCCAAAAGGCTTCAATGTGGCTACTCTGGAGTAAGTGGTTTGTGGATCGTAGCCTTGGTCTTGAAACTTATACCTGTGTGTCTTGCAGGCTAAGTCATTGAAGTGCAAATGCGAAAACATTGTCATTTGCAGACAAAAGCAATAAAAGGACTGGTGAGGTTGCAGCTCGTCTGCATACGCTCCCAGCATCCTCGGCTGTCATCGCTCGAGGACGCCACAACTCTCCTGGGGCTTGGCCTTCCTGCCACTCCAAGCTCCACCAACCAGCGGGCCAAGGACTGGTGAGGTTGCAGCTCGTCTGCATACGCTCCCAGCATCCTCGGCTGTCATCGCTCGAGGACGCCACGACTCTCCTGGGGCTTGGCCTTCCTGCCGCCCCAAGCTCCACCGACCAGCGGGCC
>QEPC01012575.1:1469737-1537358 GCA_003113815.1 Sphenodon punctatus | reverse complement strand
GGGGGCTTGGATGAGGTTGAGGATGAGGATGAGGTTGAGCCATCTGCAATTGAATCCTGACAAGACGGAGGTGATGTTGGTGGGCGAGGGCTTGGGGGTGGTTGAATTTCCTCTTGTTGGGGGGGTTCGCCCTCCCATGGTCTCTCAAGTGCGGAGTCTGGGTGTGCTCATCGATTCATGGCTCAGCTTGGAATCTCAGGTTGTGGCTGTGGCGGGGAGTGCGTTTTGGCAGTTGCATCTTGTCCAGCGGCTTCGACCATATCTCTCAGACTCTGACCTCGCCACTGTCATCCATGCCTTCATCACCTCGAGGCTGGATTACTGCAACATGCTCTACGTGGGGCTGCCCGAGAAGTTGGTCCGGAGGCTGCAGCTGGTGCAGAATTCCGCAGCCCATCTCCTTACGGGGGCAGGCCGCAGGGAGCACATGACACCTGTGCACTGCACTGGCTGCCTGTAAAGCACCGGGCTAAGTTCAAGGCGCTAGTTTTAACCTTTAAAGCCTTTCACGGCCTGCGCCCGGCTTATCTGCGGGACCGCCTCACTCCCCATGTGCCTGTGCGCCCTCTGAGATCGTCCAGGGGAGTCTCTTTGGAGGTTCCCCAGGCAAGGTGGGTGGCCACCGATGTTAGATCTTTTTCGGTGGCTGCCCCTGTGCTGTGGAATTTGCTCCCAGTGGAGGCTCAGTTGGCCCCCACCCTCCTGTCATTTCGACATTTATGTAAGACCTGGCTGTTCCGCCAGACTTTTGGCAAGGGTGGGTGGGGTTGGGGGGGTTGCTTCCCTGCATATATAATAAATTTTAAACTTTTAAATAGTTTTATTGTTTTATCTTTGTTGTTCGCTGCCCTGGGCTGCCCTGTGGGCAGGAGGGGCAGGATAGAATATTTTTTTTATAAATAAATAAGTAAATAACAAATGTTAAAGCGGAGTTCAGGTGCATGTCTAATTGCGGTGAAAACAAAGACAAAAATTTCTTTGGGACAATTCACAGTGAAGTTACTAAAGTTGTACATCTGCTAGTAAATTCATATTGGTGCTGCTCTCACTTTAGAAGTGTGATTTGGTACTATGCAGGACTCTTCTATAACAAGACTTATAAAATCCCTGCCAGGTGACATTTACTCTCAAATTGCTTCCTTTTTGAGGAAAGATTACCTGTTAATATTTCTGAAATTTTGTCTTCTGTGATAAAAGTACCTCTTAAAAATAAATTTGCAGACATTTTGAAAAAACATTGAAGAGTTGGTGTTGGGTTTCTTGTTTATGTGGCTTTTTTCCATTTAAAGTTAAGACTGCTCTTCCATCCTTGAGCCAATATTCTGTGTCTAGGCAGAATACCAAATACTAGTCTTATGTAAGAATTTCATTGTTAGTGGCATACCTCTCCAATGCCTTGACACTAAAATGAGGGGCAGTAACACTCAAAATGTTGAAAATCAGTGCATAAAATGTAGGCATGCATATTTAAAGTATCCTATTGCCTAACATGGAAGTTATACTTAAAAATTAACCCTTCAAATTATTATTTTTAAAAGTCTTGGAAAACTCTAGTTCAGTACTTCCCATTCCCCCCCATCCCCCCCCCCCCCCCCCCCCCCCCCCCCCCCCCCCCCCCGCTTGGGGGAAGTACACAGCCCTTTCTCTGACAGTAAAGCTTTCCCCACACGCAACAAATTGCGTTGGCTCCCACTCTCCTGCTGTTTCGGCGTGTATGTAAGACCTAGCTGTTCCGTCAGACTTTTGGCGAGGGGTAGGAGTGGGGTGGGGGTGGGGTTAAATTGTTTTCAAATTTTTATACTGTTTTTATTGAATGTTGTTCATCGCCCCGGGCTGCCCTGAGGGCAGGAGGGGCGGGATATAAATTTTAAATAAATAAAAATTTGTTCTCGTGTATGGATTCTCTGGTAGATCATGAGTTGCTGTGTGGATTCTTTCATAGCCAAGTGTTAGGCAGTATTCCATTGTCTACCAGAGAAACTGGGCTGTAGCTTTTTGTTATCATTCTTAAAAAGGGAACTTAAAGTAATCGCACCATTAGCCTGTTACAAGATCCAGACTTTTATCCTTGACCTATCAATCACCTTTTCACAGTTCTGCTACCAGAATTACAGGAGGAAGTGCTGGTTACTGCTTTTAATTCAGCCACTAGACAAGGACCCTAGATATTGCCTGGTAAGCTGGATACTATAGCTGATACTTTGCCACAACAGCAGTCACATCAATAGGTGCAGCCAGATGACCTGGGGACAGTAAGATCACTGGTGTGCCCGCCCCCCACCCCCAGCTGTCAGGCGCCCCACAGGAATAGCGCAATTGCTCATACTCCCCTTCCTCCTCACCCTTGCTGGTTTGGCTGAGGGGAGTGGATGAAGGCTTCCATGGCCATGACCCCTCCCTCCTCACCCTTTCCATTGAAGCCAACAGTAGTGTGTCCCTTTCAGCTTACAGCTGGCTGGGAGAGGGGAGCACAGATCACCACTGAGAGCCTCTGGGGACCTCTGATCACCCTGAGAACCCAGCCAACTGTCAGCTGAGAGAGGTGCACTAGCCATGCCTCTATGGTGCTGGTGGACCTGGGGCTACAAGGGAACCTACCAAATGAGACCTGGCCCCATGGGTGCTTGCTGCCCCAGGTTTGCTTGACTGTGCTCTCATGGCATGCTCCACATTTCCTGGATTGATGCCATGTGGAGTGGCCCTGGGTGAGCCTGTGGTGAACATCTGGTGGGCACCGAGTAGACAAGTAGGTGAATCCAGGATTAACGTGGGCAAATGTGGGGCAATGTCTTGTTTGTTAACACCGACTAACTCTATATATCCAGGATTTTGTGCACATCTCGGAATAATTGAAAAGAATTGTTAACGGGATATTTGTAACGTGAGCACACTGGGCTGAGTTAAAATCATCTCCCATGCTAGACTGGCTTTTTACAACATCTGTAAAATTAATTGAGTAACTTGAATGTAGCATTTTTATGCATTTTGGCATGAAAGGCTTTTAAAACAATGCTCAACTAAGTGGGCAATTATTTGTGGTGGTGGTGGTGATGTTGGTTTCTACTATTGTGCTGTGGTACAGTAGCCAGTTAAACTTCTGTAACTCTTTTTAAAAATGATATACTTTATGGTATCCTTATTTGTTGTTGAAAAGGTTGACAGAAAGCTTGACCAGCTCAGCTCTCTGTAGAAGCACAGATTCTGGCAGTAGTATAATGACCAACAATCAAAATGTAGGCTTATTCTATGTTCTTGCTTCAGTTGCTTCATCTTAAAATTGAGGGCAGGCTTTTATTCAACATGTTCAAAGTCTGGTTGTTACTTGGATGCTATGCTTATATGAGGTAAGCACAATGGTTATCTGCCTTGGCAAAGTCACATGCTGTTATAATTGCTGCATGGCATGTATAAAAAACACCCTCAATACCTTCCTTTTAATTTTATTTTATTTTTTAAAATGTGGCTTCAGAAGCTCCTACCTCTGCTATTCAGGTACCTTTTCTGTTGTACTGAATTGTGCTTTGAACAGATTACTTTCCCATGCTAACTTGTGGACAGACAGGTTGGCAAAAGTGCCATAGACGGGCAAATACAGCTAGTAAGTACAGTGTGGTGCTAAGATTGCAGGTTCTGATTTCTGAATGGCTGTGCCAGCAAGACTGTCTTGGCGTTGGAGCTATTAAAAGGCAGATTGCATTACTACAGCATGGGTTCTTGGTAAGGTCTTGATGGTTTTACAAGTGGCCATAAAGAATAGATAATGTGCTCTTAACAGATGGAAAATGCTGCCGGGGCAGTGTACATTTCTAAATGGTCGTCACTTGGTTGCACAGCTAATGTCGGTTCTCCCAAATAGAACAGACATAATTTTAGGGGATGATATGTCCAGCAGGGGTTTGCATACCCAAACCCCTAACTTACAGAGTGGGGGGAATATGAATGCCTCCTCCATGAACTGTACAAGTTCAACATGCAAAGTTTGGAGCTGTTACTGAATGATGTCCTTCTGAACATTTGTATTTTATTTAGAAAATACTGATATTTAATATCCAATTTTAAAACTGTAAGATAGATGGAATTCTATCATGGGCTGGACTTGGCCCATGGACTGCTAGTTGGACAGCCCTGTTTAAGAAAAACTCGTAATGCCTTTGTACACTAGTTGTACAACTCTGTAGATGTGATGAGGGTAACAGGAACTACTCCATGACACCATTATGTGTGATAGTGGCAGTATCTATGATGGGGCTCGCTGCATGTACTTCAAGCATTCCCTCTCTTGTTTCTTTTAATAATTAGTGTAGCTGTACTTGGAATACAACTGTGCTTGAAGCATGTCTAACCAGTCTGAAATTACAAACTAGAGAGAGTGTGATTGCTGTGTTGGTCCGAAATGTAAGAGATGGAGACGGAGTACTTCAGATTATACCTCGTATTGCAAGTTGGATCTAAATTTAAGGAAATTCAAATACTAGCATCTTCCCTAATGTCATGTCCACATATACACTGGTCTTTCATTTTCTTAAATTTAGTTCTGACTTTCCTGTAACCTGAGGAAGAGCCCTGAGTAGCTTGAAAGCTTGCATATTCTCACCAACAGAAGTTGGTCCAATAAAAAATATCATCTGAAGTTTTGTCTCCATCTCTGAAATTAGGAGAGAGTGTGGTTGCATACTCCCTTCACCTGATAAGCCGTTTCCCACTATCTATCTATTTTACTCTACCCATCTACCCACTCTATCCATCGGTTTGCCTTCTTTGTGTATTTTCCACTACCTATTGTCTTCTTGGTCTCCGACACCAATATATAACTTTACAGCTGTTTTTAAATGTCTGGCACGTCTCTCTCTTTACTCCCTCCTCACCTGCTCCCGTGTCCTATCCACTCCCACTTATTCCATGCCCCTCATATAGACCTGCCCAACATTTGCTCATTTTATATATTTCTACTTGGTTGCTGTGGAGCGCGGGGCTTGGAGCGCCCCCCCNCCCCCCCCCGTATCATGCATTTACCTGACAGCTGCAAGGGACGAGACCGGGGGTGGAGCCAAGGACCTGCAACAGATTAAAAGCAAAGCAGTCTATGGCGGCGCCGGAGGCGTGCACTGGGGCAACGCGCCAAAGGGCTGCGTGCACAAGGGCGCACCCTTTTGTGCTCCCTTCGGCGCACCCAGGAGCAGGCGCTCGACCCCTTGGTCTGTGAAGCTCCAGATGTATTAAGTGTATTAAGAGTGGTGAAAGCGGCACCAGTCTGTTGACAAACTTGGTGCCCCGGTTTTGTGTATCTGTGAGAGGAGGAGCTTTTGGGAGTGCCCTTGGTGTGCTGTGGAATACAGCACTGCATTACAGCAGAAGGTACCCTTATTCCCATGGCGTGTGGGGGAGCTCGCCCCAAGAGGGGTCACTCCCCTGCCATTTGCCTGCAACCACCAATAAAGCAGAGGAAGATCGATGCCTTCCTTTTTCAAGGTCAACAATCTGTGAGTAATCAGCAGATCACTGGTCCAGTTAACCCTCATCCCCCAGCTGATTCAGTGGAGAACTTTTTAACACAAGAACACAGGACAATGTCAAATGGGGGGGATCAACGCTTTCTGGCAAATGCATATCCTTCTAAGGAGAAAGGCCTGGCACGGATGTATACCAACCCTATGGGGGATGTTCCTATCTCCACAATTTTAGGGGAGCATGTCCAGCTCACCACCTTAACAGTAAAATCGCTGTTTACACAGTTTCATGCCCTAACTTTAAAGGTGGACTCCTTGGCTGATATTGTAAAGAGGGGGCATACTGTGATTTCAAATAAGGTTTTGATAGCAGATGTAGGAGGGTCTAGATCTCCAAATCCAGGCCTTCTCTCGGTCCCTTCACAATGACCATCAATAGAAGGGTTGGATAAAGCTGTGTCTATTATACCTGCTGGTAACTCTAATTCAGCCAACTACGTCTGGCTTGTAAAAAGTTAGCTTTTATATTTTTTCCCATGCAGGGAGGTTATTCCCCTGCTTGGGATACACCTCTGGACGTGGCAGAGCATTTGAGATTTCTCCTCCATGTGCCAATTACTGGAAAGGACGTAGGCACAGTGGCCCTTCTCCCTAGAAGACAGGATCGCGCTTCAGTTCTAGTAGAATTTAGGTCATCAGCCCTAGCTACCAAGGTTCTGCCAGGGGCCTCACTGTTAGAATGTAGTAAAGTATATGTGAATGCGGTTTATGAGGTGGTTGGGCAAAATGTTCTAAACATACCGCAGAGGTGCACAGTGAAAGGGGTTCCTTTATTGGAAACAGAGGTACCAATTAGAACAGATTGTCACTCTGTGCAGCAACATACCATACAGGACCCCCCCTATTTTTACCCAGGCAGCAGAAACACTAATATCTGTGGAATCAATGGAAACCCAAACAAAATTAGAACTACATGGGTCCCGTTTCCCTAAAAATGTGCTGGGTGTAATGGCAGACAAACAAGGTCTAATATTGGAACGTATGTCCTCCTCCCTAAGTGAATCACTACAAGCTTGGGCTATACCAGGTACGAAGCTTCATGCTTCGGGTGAATTAGCTGTTCCTGAGGTTCCCCATTTGAGAAATAGGGGGAACGCTACCAGCAAACCCCCCCGGGACGTAGTTTTAATTACTACAGAAAGGGGGGGGGAGTGCGAATTGAGAGTGAGTCAGCTCCAAATTCTATGGGGCTGGGGGATAGTCCTGTGACTCATTCATCGGACACTCGGGGTAGTTGCTTAGCTACCCCATTGGGCCCAGTAAACGAGGCCATTATAACAATTAAAAATGGAGTAAGCATTGCAAGTCGAACCCTAATAGTGCCTGGTACTCCCTCGGATCATATTCGGGAAAATCCTCACCAGGCCATGGTTAGAAAAGAACAGACAATTTTATCTCTTTCCTATGAAAGTGCACAGGGCCTATTGAGAACAGACCAGATTTATAATAATAGCACACCAAAAGTAAAATCTGCCAAACTTAATGTAAAAGACCCTCTTGGTGATGGATCAGTTCTGGAGTGGTCTGTTGGTAAGACCGTGATCACACGGGGTGGAAAGGGAGAAGGGGGAGATATACCAGATGAGGATTAGCATTTCCAGGAGGAAATTGGGCAGGTTAAGAATATGCATTTATCAATTCTGGCTACAAATAAGCTAGCCATTCGAGTTCTTTCCTGGAACATCGCAGGATGGCGTAAAGATATCATCAAATTGGAGGGTTTTACTTCATGGGCTAATCCAGCCTCATACTCCCAGGGGCAACGGGGCAGACCGAGGGGTGGGATTTGCCTCTTTTTACAAAATGGGCTAGGCTTAACTTTCGAAACTTTGGATATGGGTGATGCCTGGATCCAGGTTAGGAAATTAACATCAACAAATGCAAGAAGTCTGTTGCTTTATAATATCTATATCCCACCTGGTGGTAAGGGTAATTATGTATGGCAGGCTTTTGTTGTGCAATACTTGAAACATCTAGGGAAATACCCAGAGACTCCATGTTTATTACTGGGCGATTTTAATGCTCGTATTGGACATAATGCAGAACAAATACTAGGTGCCCTGAAATTGCATCATATGTTCGATGATGGACAAGACCCAAATGGTGCTAGAATTTCTCAGGATAATAAAATAAATAAATCAGGCAAGCTTTTGTATCAATGTATTCTTGACCAAACCCTTTGCATTGTGAATGGAAATGTATTGGGTGACTCCCCAGGTGCGTTTACTTTCTGCAGTTCTCAAGGGGCTAGTGTTATAGACTTGTGTCTCCTGTCCCCTTGGTTGTTGGACCATGTTGAATTGTTCTGGGTTTATCACAGGATTGAGAGTGATCATTTCCCTGTGACTTTGTCACTAGGCTATCCGATAGATTTCTCTCGTGCTCTTTTGAAAAAGTTTCACTCTGCTCCTACTAAGCATGGATTATGCAGAATTAAATGGAATGATGGGATTGGGCGCCAGGTGGTCTCTTGCCTGGAATCCTCGGAGATGACTAATCTGAGGTTGGCAGTAGAAGGAACAGGGGACGTGCTTCAGGTTATAAAGGCAGTGGATCTGATCTCTGGGAAGTTAAGGCCTCTCCTTGTATCATCTTCCCCCGGGCTAAAGGCGGTTCCCCCCCCTCAGGGCTGGTGGGACTCTGAATGCAGGGAAAAACGGACAGCCCTGAGGAGGGTGGCAAAGTCACTAAAAGAAAATTATACATGAACAAAAATGGACACCTGTAGGATGCTACAGGTGGGTTATAAGATCCTCATAGTCAATAAAAAACACTGGTATGCAGAAATCTATTGGGGGAAATTATTAGACGCCCTAGGGAGGAATCCTAGCGGGATCTTCTGGAAGCTCGTGAATGGTGCCCTGAAAGAGGGTCCTTCCATAGAGCAGGCCCCTATGATCCCGGAATTGCTATGGGTAAAACATTTTATGACCATTTTCAATGGCAGCGGTACAGCTCTAACTGTTCGGCGACAGGAACCCCTATCCCATGGGTTACCATGGGATAGAGTGACTGAACTGGAAGTGGAGGAAGCTATTGTTAGTCTAAAAAATGGGAAAGCACCTGGGAACGACTTTATACCAAGTGCAGTCTTTAAGAAAAATCCCCAATGGTGTCTCAGTGCCCTGGTGAATTTTTTCTCCCTAGGAATGACACAGGAGTTATACCAGACCAGTGGAAGATAAGTATAATTGTCCCAATTTATAAAAAAAGGGGATAGAAAAGATCCGCAAAATTATAGACCAATTAGTCTCCTACTCATTATCTCCAAATTATACTCTAAACTGCTATTGGTACACCCAACAAACTGGGTGATAGATCAGGGCCTGTTGGCGGAGGAGCAGGCGGGCTTCCAGCCAGGCAGAAGTACAATTGATCATTGCTTTCTTTTAAACCACCTTATCCACCAGTGTAAGCATAAAGCACTTGGCTTATATGCCGCCTTTATTGATTTCTCTGCCACCTTAGATTTGATAGATAGGAATATCCTCTGGTTAAAATTGGAGGATATGGGGATGGAGGCGAGATTACCCTCGCTCATCAAATCTTTATATACAGATACTAGCTTGCGGGTGCGAGTGAACCGGCAGGGAGCTTTATCGGAAGAAGTCCAGACAACAAGAGGGGTGCGACAAGGGTGTGTCCTTGCCTCCCTGCTCTTTAATCTTTATGTCAATCAACTGATTTTGAATTGCAGAGGAAATGAGGAATACATGGCACCTAGGATTGGAAATCGTCGTATACCCATACTAATGTATGCAGATGACACTGTCCTCCTGTCTACGGCCAGACTGGGCTTGGTGAGGCTGCTGGCGGATTTCGGGAAGGATTGTGCCCGGCAGGGTCTGCAGATAAATTATAGCAAGACAAAGATCTTGGTATTTAATAGGCATCATAAGGTGTACTCGTGGTTTTTGAATGGTCACCAAATTATGCAGGTTCGTACATTTAAGTACCTGGGCCTGGTTTTTGCCTCTAATGGATCCTGGTCTCCCCACAGTCGATCAGTTAGAGTGGAGGCCTTAGCTAGTACCCGGGTGATACAGAAATTTTACTCCTCAAAGGGTGGTCGGTTGGTAGCACCCGCTTGCCTGATTTATGAAAAGAAAATACTGGCAAAGATGCAATATGGGGCCCAAATATGGGGCCCAGATCTGGGGCAGTTATGCTGCGACTCCATCAATATTAGAGCCAGTAAGAAGTAAATTTATGAAGAAGATCTTGGGAGCCCCTCAGGGCACTCCCACCGCTCTCATAAACTTGGAATTTGGACAGCCCTCATTAGAGGCGGTATTGAAGAAATGCGCACTGAACTATGCTTTAAAACTAGCCCATTCCCCCCCCAGATACAATCCTGTTTAGGTGCTTTCAGGATGAATTAAACCCCTCTGAGCTTCCTTGGTCTACATATGCTAAATGATGCATGTGTGAGCTGGGCCTCCCTTTTTCCTTCCTATCCTCATTCACATGGAAAGTTGGGGGGGAAAGTATTATGCGAAAGGATCAGGGATGTAGATCTTCAGAACCTGAGGAGCCGAGCGAGCAGCGCCCACTCTGCTCCTCTCTATCAATTTATTCTTCCCCCCAAGGAGGGGTGTAATTACTCGAGGGAGTTACTGGATCATCGCCAGAGACGAGCCTTTTCCACCCTTCGGTTCCAGTCTTTTACATCAGCAGTGCCGCTGGGCAGGTATAGTGGTTTGCCATATGCTTTAAGGTTTTGCCTGTGTGGAAAGGGCCAGATTGAGGATCTTCCCCATCACTTTTTGTCTTGTCCTTTGTATGAAATCCCCTGAGATGAACTTTGGCAGCAGTTAGGATACGGTAACTGCACACCTTCTCTGTATTTCTTGTTCTACTGCCTCTCTGATAAATCTGTAAAGGTTACGGCAGCGGTGGCTAAATTTGCTTTAAGAGCCGAGGCAATTAGAGCAAGATATTGATTTTCTATTGATGTGGTTGGATTTATCTCTGTAAAATGTGGTTGTAGATTGGGAGTATTTTAGCCCAGATGTTTTAATTTGAATGGTTTTATTATTTGTTATCTTGCTTTAGTAGTTTGTGATGTATATTGTGTAAAGTCGTTTGTCATGACCGATGGCCAGTACAATAAAGAGATTTATTATTATTATTATTATTATTATTATTATTATAATATTTCTACTGCCTACACTACATGTCTGAGGAAGGACCCTGTGTGATCCAAAAGCTTGCTTATTTCCACCAACAGTTGGTTCAATAAAAGATAATCATTCAAACTACTTTGTCTCTCTGAAATTACAAAGGCAGCCTGTAGATGGTGCTGTCGCTAAAAAACTCAGATAAGGTTGCAGGAAATGCAGTGAGTCAGACATCTAAGTATAAAAGGGGGTTGTAGTTTGGGCTTCTTGACCTGAAGGAAGCTATCTTATACCCAGATAAAAAGTGCCCCTCATCTAATATTTGGGTGCATTTTATATAATTTACACCAACGGATGTACATCTTCCCAAGAGGATGAGGAACTTGTAAATTTGTCAGAGCAAAATTTCAAGCATAAGGAATACTGTGGAGCTGTGAGGTTCTGAAATAAGAAACGTCCCTTAAAATACGAGATGTCTGGCAGCTGTAGGTACATGTCTCACATACTTCACAAGTGGGGACATGCCAACCAGGAAACCAGCTGCCAAATGTCCTTTAAATACCTTCTATCGGTGTGAGGCAAAATTCCCAAACTGTGGGTCAGGGTTCCAAAGGAGGTTGTGCCATCTGTGAATGAATGGAGTGACAATTTCAGTGGATGTTTCATCTACCTTGCGTGTCTTTGCTGTCTGGGATCATGGGAATATTTCCATATTTCTGCAGAGTAGCTCGGGGTGGCTTACAATTCAAAACAAAAATATAAAACGTATAAGATACAACTATAAAACCACTTTAGGAGGGAAGCCATAAAAATATAAACTTAAAACAACCAACCCCCCCCCCCCATCCCATCCTTCCCTCCCTCACCCGTCCCCTCCACCAAATATGTGGCGGAACAGCCAGGTTTTACAAGCCCAACGAAAAGTCAGCAGGTACGGGGTACGGCGAGCCTCCTCCAGGAGGAAGTTCCACAGCTGAGGTGTGGCCACCAAGAATGCCCTCTCCATAGTGCCCCCCCCCCGATTTACTCGGGGGACGTCCAAGAAGGCACCCCCAGCAGACTGCAGGGACTGATTGAGTACCTGGGGAGTGAGGCGGTCCCACAGATAGGTCAGGCCAAGGCCATGTAGGGCTTTAAAGGTGAGAACCAACACCTTGAATCAGGCCCGGAAGAAAATAGGCAGCCAGCATAGAGAACAAAGCACTGGTGTAATGTGCTCCTGGCGACCCAACCCTGTAAGGAGCCGGGCCACCACATTCTGCACCAGCTGCAGCCTCCAGACCATCACCAGGGGTAGCCCCAGGTAGAGCACGTTGCAGTAGTCCAGTCTCGAGGTAACAAAAGCATGAATGATGGTGGCCAGGTCAGAGTCCGAGATAACTGGCAGAAAGCCCCTTCCACCACCGTCTCCACCTGGATATCCAAGCGGAGACAGGAATCCAGGAGCACCCCTAGACTCCGCAACTGGGAGACCAGCAGGAGACAAACCCTGTCAATGATGGGGGAAGTCGCACACGCCGCTCTCCCCACCAACATTACCTCTGTCTTGTCAGGATTCAGCTTCAGTCGGCTTTGCCTCATCCAGTCCCCCACAGCCGTCAAACATTGGGAAAGCACAGAGACCGCCGGGCCTGGGTCCTAATGAAAATGAGAGGTACAGCTGAGTGTCATCAGCATGTTGCTGACAACTCATTCTGAACCACCTCACAACCTCGCCTAATGGCTGCATGTAGACATTGAACAAGAGTGGGGATAGAATAGAACCTTGCAGGACACCACACTAGAGGTCACGGGGGGAAGATGACTTATCCCCCAGCACCACCCGTTGTGTCCTACCAGCTAGGTAGGAACTGAACCATTGTAGAACCGTCCCACCCAATCCTGCCCGGTCCCGCAAGCAAGCCACCAACAGCCCATAATCAACCGTGTCGAAAGCAGCCGAGAGATCCAATAGGACCAGTAAGGTCAAACGTCCCTGGTCCATCTCCTGGCACAGGTCGTCGACCAAGGCCACAAGTGCAGTCTTAGTTCCATACCCTGGCCGGAAGCCAGACTGGGAGGGATCTAGGAAGCTGAGGCCATCTAGATGCTCCTGGAGCTGCTGAGCCACCACCCATTCAAAAACCTTCCCTAAAAAGGGAAGGTTAGAGACTGACTGATAGCTGGCGAGTGAATCAATGTCAAGCGATGGTTTCTTGAGCAGAGGCTGGACCACCACCTCCTTCAAACATTCCAGCACTCTACCCTCTCAAAGGGAGGCATTGATCACCCCCCCGCCAGCAACGGCCCTAACGTCTCCCAGCAGGCCTAACCAGCCAGGACGGGCATGGATCCAGTTCACAACAGTTGGCCCTAACTGCCCTGAGAACATCCACAGCCCCCACTGGCATAACCTCCTGAAACAGATCCCATGAAACCAGACCGGCCGGGGCTTCCGCACCCTCTGACTCTCCTCCTTCTGCAGAAACTGCAGCACCAAAGTCATGGTGAATCCAAGTGATCTTATCCACAAAGGAGTTGACAAACCTATCACAGTGGGCCCTGGAAGTTTCCACACCCAGGCGGAGGGAGGCCGGACTGACCAGCCCCCTCACCACCCAGAACAGCTCCGCTGGACGAGACTTTGCGGTTGCTATGAGGGCAGCAAAGAATTCCTCCTTTGCTGCCCTCATGGCCATGGCATAGGCCCATAAACTAGCTCTACGCCACAACCTGTCGGTTTCAGCCCAAGAAGGGCACCATCGTTGCTCTAACTGCCGCCCTTCCTGCAAGGACCGCAGCCCCTCAGTGAACCAAGCTAACCTGCGGTGCTGGAGCCGGGGGAGCGGATGCCTCAGAGCCGTCCAGTCGATGGCCTCCACCAGCAAGGTGTTCCAAGCCAGAATAAGGTCCTTGACCAAACAGCTGTCTAGATCAGAGGGCAATTCCCGCAGAGCAGTGCAAAACCGATTTGGTTCCATCAGTCTCTGGGGGCGAGCCGATCAAATAGGTTCTGCACCCCTTCGGGGGCAGACATGTGCCGGGAGCCTGGCCTGGAGGAGGTAGTGATCAGTCCAGGAGGTAATGATCTGTCTGTTTAGAGGAATTAAAGCTTCTGAGCTGCACAGACATTGGGTGCATTTAGATGGACTGCAGCTCTGGTTCTGCCCACGCCAGCCCGCTTCACCCCATGACTGACTGGTCTGTTTAAAAGCACCTGGCCAGATGTGGAGTGGAGCAGACTGAGCCTGCTCCAAGGCAGCCCCACCAGCGTCACTCCAGTCCGGAACAACCTGGAGTGCTACCGGCGGAATGGGCTGGCCAAACTCAGGGCTGTAGCCCATGCTTCATCTCCACACCAAGCCTGCCGTTGCACCTGACAACATCATAGAGTTGCAGACACGAGCCTAAAGTGTCTGGTGATAACTTGCAACTCTGTGGTATGTGGGGGGGGAGTGGGGGTGCCCTGTGGGCAGACTGCGAACCAGAGAAACTGCTGGGTCCATCTAAAGCATACCCAGGCAAGGCTACAAGTGGATGGGCACAGGGGTGCACTTTCGAGGCAGGCAGCCTCTATGCCGTCTGTGTACACCCATTGTATTATTTTAGTAGCAGCTGTATTCTTCCCTTGGTACACCTTATCCAAGGTGCCTGGCCCTCTGAGGGATGGCTCTGAGGAGTGTGCATAATCTAGGAGTCGTCTGGGTTCATTTTGGTTCACAGTGAGTGATTCATTCTGTGCATTTAGCAGCTAAGGTTCGGTAGTGTAGATGGCAACAACTTTCATTAAAAAAAGCTTTTTTAATTGTTGGAGCCTTTATTTTCAGTGTGGTACATTTTCTGTCTCCTTGCATAACACGCACACTGGAAGGTAAATAGGATCAGAGTTTTATCAAAATTATGTTTTTAATTTAAAATTATATCACTTTTTTTTTGCTCAACTTCCATGTCGTAAAACACTTCTACACATACAAAAGGCTGAAAGGTGGTCTTAAATTATTTAATAATAGTGTGATTCTTTGCATTTAAATACTGGAACATTTTAAAAGTTTGGCTCTGCACAAATTGCATAGAGGTTTTAAAATCTGATAACATTCAAGGAAATAACTGAGTTCCAAAAATAGTGATCAAAAATAATTAAGAAATACTTTTTATAGAGCCAACATTTTAACATATGGGGAGTTGCATGCCTGGGACTGACTGAAGTTTATTTAGGAGCTGCATAGTGTGTGTCCCTGTGGGCTTGTTTTTTAAACCTTCTCTACCCCAGGGCTTAATTTAACTCCCTTGTATCCACATAAACAATTTGTGGTTGTTATCCCAAAGTTCCCTTTGGGGGTAATATGTGGTATTTTACCCCCAGAGTTAAGCTTACCCAGGAGTTAGTGTTTGTGTGGACATGGAATTTGTGGTAAGAGTCCACCCTACCTGTACCTCCATTCCCCCCACCCCCCTCCCTGCCAGTATTCCAGGCTCCCTTGCAACTAGTTTTCTAGCTATCCCTACTTCTGTACACAGCTGCCCTCCCCACGATTCACCAATCAAAAATCTGGAAAGGGGAATCATGAGATGCACTTAATTCCTCCTACCAAGTGTGACCTATGTTTCTGGGAGGGTGTGGTAATTTTCTTGGGGGGCTAATGTGGCTGCCGAATGTTTGGGTTTATCAACTGGGATAATTTTCCCAGGCATTAACATGTTTGTGTGGCCAGGCCACTGTATGTTTGGTTTTATTTACCAGGGGGTAAATATTAAATAACCACAAACCTCATATGGCTTGTGTGGAAGTGGTTTCAAGAAGAACACTGTGTGCCTTCTTCAGAACTGAGTCAGGCCTCAAAATAAATGACTGATGGAGTAATAAGCACTAAAAGTTTTTTTTTGTTTTTTTTAATCTGATTTGTACAGCCAGGCTAGTGGAGAAATCTCTTGCTTAAAGGCAACTATGATGAGTGCATATTATTCTGTTTAATTTAATTTTTGTTCTAATATTGGCCGGTTTTGCACGGATGTTCTCTCCCCCCCCACCCCCCCGCTGGGTGTGCGGTGTGTCCACCCGTGGAAACACCACGGGTGGTGGGTGGAGGTCGGTGCGCGCTCCCGGTGCATACCCATCTCCACCCATCACCCACCTATGGAGCCATCCGAACAAATGGAGGAGGTTCCGTGGGTGGAAATGGGTGTGCGCCTGCGGGAAAGGGAGCACACCCACCTCCACCTGCTGCCAGCGCACACCCATCCCCCCCACCCAGTGGTGCCGTGTGAAAACGGCCATTGATACCCTACAGGTCCATAACTTGATCTGAGAAACCGAGGCCCTTTTTACACAGGCGGCACCTACGCTAGAACACCCACAAATGTGGGTGTTCATGCCTGGGTGCTGCCTGTGTAAATCTTGTGGGGGTGCACACTCTCGCACATATGCATCCCCATGCACGGAGGCACCGGAAAAAAACGGAGATGCCTCCGTGCATGGGGATGGGAATGTGCCCCATCTAAACCCTCCCCACACCCACTGCACATGGACTGTGGCGCACCCCCAACCCGACCCAGCTGCAGCCCGTGTAAAAAGGCAGTGTGCCAGTGTCAGATTTAAAAGGGTTCTATTTCCTAGTAATCCAAGTTGCAAGTGAATTAATAAATTTAAACACCATTTATCTCTGAACTCTCAGAGAAAGTCTACAATACAGATCTTATACTTTTAAAAAGAGGAACGGCCATTCTCTCCTCCCCCTTTGTGTAAACATTTTGGTCAGTCAATATTTTTCTGATCAGTTTTCCCAATCAGAGAGACAAAACACAGGCTATAACAGGGAAGCAAAGCTTCAGCTGTTGTATCCGCCTACTTTGTTCCTCATTATATAATCGGCGTGCAGCTGCTTAATCATTTGAGTGCCATTTGATGGACAGTATGTACATCCTGTTACTCAGCTAACTTGCTTGGCTATGGCTTTTAAGGGGACCCCACTTTGAAATATAACCAATTAAACAAGTTAAAAGTATATTAAAAATCAGATTTTCCTCTAATCTTTTGGCTCTATTCATGTTCAGTACTACTTGCAACAATAAAAGTTAAAATGCTTTTGCCAGAATTATGGATTTTTAAGGCCAGTAGTGTCATTTATTTGTTTTGTTTGTAAACCAGTAGCTAATTAAATTGCATATGTCTGTAGTTTACAGAAAATAAATTAGACCTGCATTGTAATAAAATGTTGTTCGTTCAAATTCTGCACAGTTTAGCTTTACAAACAACCAGATGCACAGTTAGAGTGATATTTATTATACAGCCACTTCCTGTCTCTTGTCACATGACATTTAGACATCAAGCTAGGCTTGGAGTAGAATGTGGATTTCTTCATACCTGGGTGTGTAGTATTGTAAATAAAGTGTTCCCACAAGCATGTGAATGGTATAGGTGGTTTCTACAGAAGGTGAGGAATTCCTCAATCATTTCAAACACTGTTTTAAAATCACGACTTGATTTCCTCAGTGAAATATATCCATATCTTAAAACTTTGCCCTTGTCTATTGTCTCACCCCAACATTGAATTATTACAGTTGAGGATTAACAATCATGTTAGCTTATTTCAGGGGTGGGGAACCTCAGGCCCAGGGGCCAAATGTGACTGTCAGTAAGTTTTTATGTGGTCCCTTTATAGTTCCCATATCTGGCCCCTGGATCCAGTCTCTACCCCCAAGTACTGAAAAACTGCGCTCAGGGTAATGGAGCAGAGAGGAGGGCATGCACACAAGGGTAGAGGACAGATCCACAGCACAGATCCATGATCTGGGCCCTCCTGTGCTTGAATAAACCCGTTAAGCGCCCCCACCCCAACCTCTATGTGGCCCTCGGAGTGTGTACTAATATTCAGTGTGGCCCCCAGGACAGAAAAGGTTCCCCACCCCTGGTTTATTTTGATGTTATGATAGTCTACTTTCATAAAATCCCTAGCATGGTTCTTGGCAATTTTCCACCCATAAAAGTAGACCATTCCGACTTCAGAAAACTCAAATTATTAAATTTTCTTTTCTGTTTTTTCATGGGTAAATACTGTGTTCCTCTTTGAAAGAAAGGCCTTTTCTTTCAACATTCATAACAAATCCAACAGAGCGTTGCAACTTAAAGGTTCATTTGGAGTTCGAAAGCTGTCTGAATATTGATTTCTTCTAGGAAGTGTGGATCACTAGCTTGTGTGATACATGTTTCTGTGCTGTAGA
Organism: Sphenodon punctatus; assembly: GCA_003113815.1. Taxonomy (NCBI): domain Eukaryota; kingdom Metazoa; phylum Chordata; class Lepidosauria; order Sphenodontia; family Sphenodontidae; genus Sphenodon; species Sphenodon punctatus. The sequence continues at coordinate 1,519,534 of QEPC01012575.1, read as the reverse complement.
TTATATTGGGTGTTTTTAAACGAGAAGTTTGCATGCATGGCCACCCATTAACCATGCATTCAACTGCTTGTTTGAAGGTTGTCATGGGTTGGAGGGTCCGCACCAGCAGTTTACTGGGTTTGAGTGACTCAGTTTCCCTCACGCACAGCCCGCTTGAATTAGTTTCTCTCTCTGGCTAATTCAAGTCTGCCACAGGGACAACTCCTTTGTCACTCAAGGGCCCGATCCTTCCCGTTTACAGACTCTTTACTCTCTGGGTTCTCAAGAGCTTGAGTTCTCTTGTTGCTCACTTGTGTTCCAATGTTAGATACAGACACTTCTTCATAAAGATAAGAAGTAAGTTTATTGATTACATAAGCAAGATAGTTGATACAGAGTGGTTACTAGAAATCATAGGTAAATATAACGCATTCCTGATTTATACTGGTTGAGTTCCTAAATAAGCATCTTACCCTACAAAGGTCCATAAGTTTCTCTCAGTCCTTTGGTGTAAGCGACTGGGTCTCCAAACTTAGTTGGTAGACAGCAAAATCATGTCTCTCTTAGTTCATGGTCTCCAGCCTGACTTGCTGGCAGGCTTTTGTATGCAGATGTAACTGCTCAAGGTGGCTCTGGGCAAGCGATAGCGAAGCTGGCTTAATGGCCCTTGCTTTAAGTACCCTTCCTCCTTCTTTGTTTCGGGTTTCCTGCCTAGGGGAAAATGGGAATGTGTGACCTGTCATATAGGCAACCCAGGCAAACATGAAGGTGGCTTTGCATCTCCGCAGGTCTGTCTGGCTAGGGTTCTCAAATACACATTCTTTGTATCTCTTTGCATTTCCTGTAGCTTGGTCATGTGTCACAGCCCTAATTTGAGTTTTATAGTTCTCAATTGTAACGTTACATGCATGTGGAACCTTTTGCATTACATATTTACCAGACTTGTAGTGTACATGTAGGCCCGTGTTACACGTGTGTGACCCTATGTTCCTCTGTGACAACTAGCTTGTGTGATACATGTCTCTGTGCTGTAGATTATATTGGGTGTTTTTAAACGAGAAGTTTGCATGCATGGCCACCCTTTAACCATGCATTCAGCTGCTTGTTTGAAGGTGTGCATGGGGATGCACTTTTCCATGAGCCAGGCAGCACCCGCTCATGGCCATTCACAAGGCACTGCCAAAAAGCTGGAGTGCGCCATGCGGGGCAATCCAAAAAAGTGTGTGGGGACAGGTGCCCATGCATCCCATGACCCATGTGAACCGATGTCAGCAGACAAGTCCATGGCCGGTTGCCTGCTCAGTCCCACCCACCGCCCTGTCAGGAGCTCTCTGGAGAGCTCTTAAAGGACATGAGCATGAAATACAACACCATGGTGGCTCGAAGTACACAAACCCTCCTCACAACACAAGAGAAGAGCCAATGCCATGGAGAACAGCAGCTTCCTGCATGTCCCCTTCTCCCCGCCCCCCCCTCCATATGCATCTCAATTGTTGCCTGGGTCTGCCAGCAGCTTCAGCGGCTGCACCAGCTCCTGAGCAGGAAAGGGTTACTGCCTGCTGCAGCTTCATGTTTCCATGGTGTCCAGGGCTGTGTGTCATGGCAGAGGGCAAACAGTTGGGTGGGGCTTGGATTAGGGAGTGTTGCCAGGATGGGGACTGGCTGCCTATGTGAGTTGTTTGCAGGGTCAGTCCGTGGTGGTGGGACTGCATGGAGGCTGCCTGTTCGAATCACTCCCCACTCACTGCACACGTGTGGGTGATCCACAGCTGGGCCACTCAGTAGCCACAGACCCACCCTCAAGCCTTGCTCATTTAAAAACACCCATTGTTGCATCTTGTCTTCTGCTTTAAAATTCATATTTTTCTTTACTCTGGATATTAAGAGATGTATGGAGTAAACAAGTGACTCGCAATAAAATTCTTCTGTACTATAAAGCAGGGGTGGTGAACTTTTTCCCTTCCCCAGGCTACTTTGAAAATTAGTAGAAGCTCCATTGACTGGATAGGAGTTGGGTATGAGGGTGCTTTAGGAGTGTTCTCGGGATCAAAGAAAGAAGGGGAGGATGCAGATCATGTATCTATACCGTGACCCCATTCCCTATCCTTGAGTGCATGCCCTGTCCCTCATCTCCTCTCCCTTCCCCTAAAGCTCACTATTTCAGTGCATGAAGGTAGGGATTAGATCTGTGGGCCAGATCCCAAAATCAGAAACGTGCCAAATAAAAAATGGCCATAGGCCAGAGACTGTATCCCAGCTATAAAGCATTTTTCCCCCCTTGATGTGGGTGGGTAGGAGAGGGAATGCTCTGGGTGTTTTCAGACGAGACGCTACCCTGTGTGGCCACCCAGGAGCCACAGATCCATCCAACTGCTTATCCAAAGGTGGAGCAGGACAGTGCCCACTCCCGTGAGTCATGTACCACCCACTCATGGTCACCCATGGAGCACTGCCATGAAATCCAGAGTGCTCCATGTGGGGCAAGCCAAATGGATCCGTGGCAACAGGCGGCCACACATCCCCTACCCATATGAACAGCAGCAACCACCCCCGCCAACAAACAGGTTCAACAGCCTTTGCAAATCACATGAACTGGCCACGAGTGTTGTCAGTCGCATGTTAGTTGCAAAGGCCTGCCCAGCGTGCTTCCCCCTACTCATAGTGTGCGGCAGGGGGAGTGTGTGGTGGCTGCCGCAGTAGCCATGCTGGGAGCCTCCTATTAGAACCCCTCCCCACGTACTCCACCTTAGTGGGCGCTCTGCAGCTGTGCCACACAGCGGCCACAGACTCCTCCCCCCCCCCCCGGTTTAAAAACACCCTCTGAGGAAAACCTACATCTCAGAATCCTAGAATTGTAGGGTCAGATGTGACCCCAAAGGTCATTTAGCAAAACACCCTTGTTCCAAGGCAGGATATCCTCTGTCTACAGCCTCATAGGCCATTTTTGCATGGACATTTCCCCCCCATGCTGGGTGTGCTGGGGGGGGGCTCTCTGTGTGCACGGTGGATGGGGGGCATGGGTGTCTGCCTGTGGAAGCACCACGGGTGGTGGGTAGAGGTGGGTGTGCCCTCGCAGTGCACACCCATCACCCACCCACGGAGCCATCAAATAAATGGAGGCGGCTCCGTGGGTGGAGATGGGTGTGCGCCCATGGGAAAGGGAGCACACCCACCTCCACCCGCTGCCCGCACACACCCATCCCACCACTCAGCAGTGCCGTGCGAAAACACCTATACACAGAAGCTTGTCCAGCTGGGTTTTGAAAGCCTCTATGGAAGGAGATTTCACAACCTCCCTAAGCAACTTATTCCATTGCCCAGCACTTCCAATTTAAGCCCATTTCCTCTTGTTCATTTTATTTATTTATTTATTTATTTATAATTGCATTTGTATGCCGCCCCCTCCTGCTACAAGCATCTTGGGGTGGCTAACAACATTTTAAAACCTATAATAAAATTCATTAAAAATCAACATTTCCCGGATTTAACCTCCCGTAAAAAACAATAAAACCCCACCCTAACGCAACCCACCCATCCCATCTCCCTCAGCAAAGGCCCGGCGGAACAGCCAGGTCTTACACTTTTTACAGAAAGAGGGGAGGTCAGCGGTCAGGCAGACCTCCAACGGGAGGGAGTTCCACAGCTGCAGTGCAGCCACCAAGAACGCCCTCCTTATGGTTGACACCCAGGAACAGGGCCGGCCCCAGGATTTGCGGGACCATGTGAGGCCATGGGCAAAGTCTTGGTGCAGGGCATAATTTGCATCTTTTAGGCTGCCATGGGGTCATGTGCGACCGCACATGTTACACATGCCTAGGGCTGGCCCTGCCCGGGAAACCCGGGGGACCTCAAGGAGGGTGTCCCCAGCTGACCACAGAGGTTGATCTAGAGGACGAGGCGGTCCTGCAGGTAGGTGGGGCCCAGGCCATTTAGGGCTTTAAAGGTTAACACCTACACCTTGAATTGGGCCCAGAAGACTATTGGCAGCCAGTGCAGAGAACGGAGACTGTAGTGATGTGCTCGTGTCGGCCTGTCTCCTTCAGGAGACGAGCTGCTGCATTCTGCACCAGTTGCAGTCTCCGGATCATCACCAAGGGTAGCCCCACGTAGAGCGCGTTACAGTAGTCTAATCTCGAGGTAATGAAAGCATGGATAATTGTGGCCAGGTCCGAATCCGAAACATGGCCTAAGACGACGTACCAGGTGTAACTGGTGAAATGCACCCTTCGCCACAGCTGCCACCTGGACATGCAGGTGGAGCTGCGGATCAAAGAGCACCCCCAGACTACAGACCTGGGACATCAGGGGAATATGGAACCCATCAATGATGGGGGCCATCACTCCCCTGGCTTTCCCTACAACCATCACCTCTGTCTTGTCAGGATTTAACTTCAAGCAGTTCGTCCTCATCCAGTCCCCCATAGCTGACAAACACCGGGTAAGCACCGAGACTGCCGGAGCTGGGTCTGATGAAAAAAAGAGAGAGAGTTGGGTGTCGTCAGCGTATTGATGATGCCTTATGCCAAACACTAACAACCTCCCCCACCTGCTGCGTATACACATTGAACAAGAGAGGGGACACGATAGAACCCTGCGGGACTTCACACGTGAGGCCCTGGGGAGAAGAACCACATGCTGGGTTCTCCCGGCCAGGAAAGAGCAGAGCCATTCAAGAACAGCCCCACTCATCCCTGCCTGGTGCTGCAGCAATGTTAGTCACCAACAACTCGTGATCAACGGTATTTAATGCAGCTGAAAGATCTAACAAAATCAGCAGGGTCGAATGACCCTGATCCAATCCACAGGAGAGGTCATCGACCAAGGCCACAAGTGCAGTCTCCAGGCCATAAGCTGGACGAAAGGCAGACTGCGAGGGATCAAGGAAGTTGACCCGGTCCAAATGCTCCTCAAGCTGTCGAGCCACCACCCATTCAATAACCTTCCCTAAAAAGGGAAGGTTAGAGACTGGCTGATAGCTGGCCAGGGCATCAACGTCCAATGATGGCTTTTTGCAGGGGTGTAGTGCTAAATTGAGAAGTGCAGCAGCTCTTGATGCCCCCTCCAATCCCAAATTGAACCCCAGCTGGGTGATTATTCTTGGGATTGTGCCACAAGGCAGTCATGTATAGCTTCCTAACCCCACTGTGCTTGAACCCCATGTGATAACATAACTCTCTCTCAAAAGGTGTGGGTGATTAATCTTTTGTTAATCAGTAAGGGCATAAAATGATATGATCTATGAAATATTCTCCTGTATTCTGCAATACTGACACAACACACCAATGCAAAAGCAATTTAAAAATACATTGTGTCATGGATGCACCCCAAAAACTTAAAAGCACTTTGGAAGTGCCAGCAATCACTTTCAAATCACTTTAAGCACCATGAACATCTTGAAAACCTCTCTCTCTTACTTCGAGGCCAGGGATTCCCAGACTTCTTGAGGCAGCAGCAGCAGCGAGAGCAAGCAGCCCTCAGCATGAGTGGAGAGTTGGAGTGTGAAGCGAGGAGGGAGCCAGTCCTCTGGCTGCAGCTGCTCTCTCCGTCCTTCTGCCCACGTGGCTGAGAGCACAGTGCAGGCACCTGGGGCTGTGTCGGCTGATTGATGCAGGGGCGGGACCGGCCTCTGGGTGCGCTCTGGTGCGCTCCGGGTCAGTTGGAAGTCCCAGAGCTGAGCTCCAGTGCACTCCCTCCTCCGCCCACTACACCCCTGGCTTCTTGAGCAGGGGCCGCACCACCACCTCCTTGAGGCGATCTGGCACCCTGCCCTCCCTAAGGAAGGCGTTGGCTATCCCAGCCAGCAACAGCCCTAATGTCTCCCGGCTGGCCTTAACCAGCCAGGATGGGCATGGATCTAATTCACAATAGGTGGCTCAAACAGTCCCAAGAGCATCACCCACATCTGAGGGCGACACATCTTGAAATTCATCCCATAAAACAGGACAAGATGGGGCTTTGACTGCCTCTGGCTCACCCACTGTTAAAAGTGCTGCGTGAAAGCCGTGGTGGATTTGAGCGATTTTATCTGCAAAAAATTTAGTAGAGAACCATGTTCAGCATCTTTTTTGTGGTATTCTTTTAGATATTTGAAAACTGGTATCAAGTCGTCTTTTCTCAAGGCTAAATTTACCTATAGGTTTTTCGTGGATCTATCCATGACTACATATGTAATGTCACATGTCTTGGAGTATGACTTTAGACAACCTGAAATATGATCCAAGTGCAGGAGAAAATACAGTGGCCTGCGAGGACAGATCCTAGATGCAGAGACAATATTAGAAAGATGCTTCACAGCTGTAAATAGTCTTTTCCAAAGCTTCTAATGAGTACACCAACATTTCTGAGATTAGAAAAAGAATTCAAGCTTCTGTATGTTGTTTTCATCTGCCATCTTCAATTTATGGGTTGGTGGCATGATGAACCATCTTTTCTCCACATCTGTCTATTGCTAGTTTTGTTGCTGGACTGCCATTTCTATCTGCTCCTCTATATCCTTTATCCATGATCTTCTCTGGTTCCCTCTCCTCCTCCTCACCCCTCATTCTTGAATGATCACCATTCTCTAAACTTCTATACATATCACTTTTTGTAATTCTAAGAATTGCATTTTGTGATGGTGCATGAATATTCTGAATGCTGGGCACATAAACACAGGCTTGTAATGTATGCACATAGTAGGGATGCATCATTTTGCTAGGGTGCACTGATTACCATCATTCTCAATCTGGAGAGCTGAAATTGTTACAGGGGAGCCAATATTTTCAGCAGCTCATGCTAATGTGCTGGATTGTGTTTGTGAAACAACAGACTTCCAAGAATAAAAGATGTAGAAACATGTGCTTGAATAGCTCCAGGTTTTTTTGTTTAGTGGAGTTAAAAATGAGAACTCCAATATGTTCAGTGTCCCTTTGGTTCAGTGCATTGTACCTAGGTACTAGTGTGTGTTTTCTTGGGTTGTGTCTGGTACATAGTATTACCTAGTACATGGTACTATATAATAGTTAGACACATGTTACTTTCAAGAGTGGAAGGGTATTGGTAACTTTAAAATTAATTGTTTTGTTCAGTTAGGCAGATTTCTAATGTTTCATATTAATTTAATGTTTGTCTATCATGTTTGAACTGGTGTCCAGATGTTTAGGCCTGTGAGTTGTCTCAGTGTTTGTGGGGTTTTGAGGTTTGTTTTTTTTATAACTCCTAAGTTACAGGTTGCACTAGCATGTTAAGTTTTCAGATCATCTGTTACAATGGTGAACAAACAAGTAAACAACAACCCCCTTCCTAAAACAGCTCTATGCACACTTGCTGTGGCTGCGTAAAGTAAATGCTAACAGCTTTGTTTGTATGCTCCCAACAGGAAGCAATTTGTTTAGCAAATTGCTGAACAGATTGATTAGGTGTTGGGAATGGAGGGCTGGAAGAAATGGACTCATCCATAGAATTTGGAGGTCAAGGATTATAGAACTGCAGGAGCAGCTCTATAGTTAGTGGCTTGCATTCGCTGTTAAAATCATGAAACTTCTACTTGTTATAAAATCAAGATGATTTATCCTACCAGTGTGAAATTTCATAGGGTGGATTGCTTCAGTGAGGGATACAAGCTATCAACATACCAGGCAAATCAGATAAAAAACAAGAAGGTTACAAAAATTTTAATTTTGGAGACAGAAGGGCCCTCCGCCCCCGAATAAAGGCGGGGGGGAGGTTGCCGCGTTCCCCCCCTTTTTCCCCCCCATCCCGGAGAGGGGGCGCACAAAAAAATTTCAGGGGCAGGAAACCCCGTGTGTTCGACCTGATTGGTGGCCCAGGTATCAGGTGAGCGTGTACTGGCCACCTGATTGGGCGGCTGGGGGGCAGCTCCTCCCCTTCGCTAGGAGGGGGTAGGAACCAGTTGCCGCTCGAACATTTCCCTCCTCATTCGGCCCTGATTCTCCACAGCAAGCAGCACCCACCCATCCGTCCCTCTAATACTGCGGGTTTTATCCGGTTGCCACAAGGGGGCCAGGAAGGAATTTTGGGGGGCACCTCAATTTACAAGGTGCCGTTTTTGTTTTGCCGCCTTCGCAGTGTTGGAATAGTTTAAATAACTAATTAACATTAATTTGATCTAATCTGACAACAAATAATCTTTTATTGGAAAACCAATTTAAAATAGTTAAGTAAGAATGTTATCTAATTGGCACTAATTGCAACAAGCACAATTGGCAGAACTGGTAACTGTTTGAAATATTTGATTTATTATGTCGCACTCTTGCGGGGATCTAGTATGGTTAATAGGTTTCATTGTTTAGGTAGAGCTAGCATAGAGGAAAGAGTCATCTCCTTAAGAGATTGGGGGGGGGGGCGATACCTGCTGATAAGCAGGACATGGCTACAACAGGATCGTTCCCCTGGGAGAGGTGTCAGGCAGGGGTAAGGGCAAGCATGGCCCTCAATCTTAATGACACCATCCTCCTTACTCGTGCCTGAATAGGCAAGTTTCCCCTTCGGCCTTGGCCAGGGAGCTGTTCAAAGGGGATGTTTAGATGTTGAATTGAGTACTGGCATTGGAAGGCATATCCAGGCCAGATACTTGTGTTGGTTAATAATGTTTAAAATTTAGGTACAAAACACTGGACCCATGATTGTTTAGAAGCAATCCCACCAACTTCCTTGATCTTTTGATTAAAGAGTGCGGCCATTTATAATCCACATCACGTCCCCTTGTCTCATTCTCCAGGGGGAAGGGGTGCGTCGGCAACTGTTTGTTCTCCCTTTTGTGACTTTTGAGAGGCAAAATGTGTTTAGTCATCTGTCTGGAGGGGTAGAGGTGGAAAATTCTAGTGTGCCAATCAATTTTTTTTTTAATTTTTTTTTTTTTAATTTATTTGCCGTGACTTATAGTCATTGGCATAATGTCATAATATCATTTTGGTCCATGTACAATATACATTTTGACCCATGTACAAAATACAATACACAATAAGCATTCCCGCACAAATTTAAACCATACATTTAAATACTAGTAAAACAAAAGGAAGGAGGGTTAAACACCACATAAAACCCCGTTCAACTCCAGCTATACAACAAAAACCACTACCCTACCTCTTTACCATTTTAGCTATTGGTCAACATCGCAGCCCAGCCCTAAATACCCCAAAGCTTCCTTCCTCCAAGACTGCAATAACATTTTCAATATACCCATTTTTCCAACCTCACCTGTTAACAAACCAGTCCTATTTCCAAAATATTTTCTGTCATCAAATTTTTCTTTTGGCGCCATACCTGATAGGCAAAAATGGCCACCTTCAGGGTCAAAACAGATGCCCTAAAATCTAAACACAAATTGTACCTCCCATACTGGGGTGCAGACGCCACCGCTTCCTCAAGACTCGCGGAAAAACTACACCTCCAATCCTTATAACTGGGGCACGTAAACAGAATATGACTGATGGTATCCAACTCCTGCAATGCACAAACGGTGCATCTTCTCTCCTGCCAAGGAACCCTATGATAGCGTCCTTCCAGGACCGCCGAGGGAAAAACTCCAAAACGGAGGCGAGTAAATGCACTTCTTAATTGGAAGCTGGGCCACACTGCTAGATAACTGGATTCAAGTGTCTGGGCTGAGGGGGGCCTATACAAGGGGTTTACCCTTTGTGAGTAAAGCATTACCGAGTTCTCCTGTAATTGCTGATCCTCCATTCGCTGTTTGACAAAGTGCATAGCGCGTTTGGGTCCCAGGGTAACCAAGAAATCTCGTGAAAACCCCAGGTTTCCCAAGATACTGTCTACTCTAGCCAGCCAGGAGGGAGACAAGCCCTCCGCCAAGATCTCTTTTAGCAGAGAAATCTCATTCGATGGTAGGGATACCACCCTTAACCAAAATTTTATTATTGTCTGGGAGGCAAAAAGACTAATTGGGGGGGAGTTTGTCTCTAAGCGCAAGAGAATCTGGGGGGTACCCCTAGGCACCCCCAGAATAGCTCTCAAAAAGCTATTTTGCAAGGGCTCTAACTGCCCCACAAATTCCACCCCCCAAATAGCAAAACCGTACAGTAATTGGGTAATCACTTTGGCTCGAAATAGCCTAAGTGCCGGTAGAAGTAGTTTACCTCCCTTCCCAAAATAAAACCCACGGATGGCACTGGCCGCTTGCCTGGCCCGTACTTTGGCCTGGATCCACTGAGTCCTCCAAGAGGGGGCGTTTGAAAAGATCACTCCAAGATATTTAAATTGCGAGACCTGTTCAACCCGTTGATTCTTTATCTGCCATTTGTGAGTTTTACTTACTCTCCCCCGGCTAACAATCAGTACCTTGGTCTTTTGGTAATTAATGCTAAGGCCTTCCCTAGCGCAATACTCACCAGCCCTGTCCATTATACGACGTAAGCCTACCACTGAATGGGATATTAATGCCGTATCATCGGCATAAAGAAGAGATGTTATCTGCTTCCCATTAATACGAGGGGAATGAGAGTCTATTTCCGCGAGGAAGGGAGGGAGATCATTCAAAAAGATGTTGAAGAGCGCCGGCGCCAACAGGCAACCCTGCCTGACGCCTTTGTTCACCTCCACCCTCCGAGATAATAGGCCCTCCCTGGAACACTTGACCTGCAAGGTGTTATTTTCATGTAACTTCCTTATTAAAAAAAGCAATCTAGGTTCCATATTAAGGTTCTTCAGCTTTGCCCACAGCCGCTCCCTGTGTATCGAATCGAAGGCCATTTTTAAATCCAGAAAGCATAAATATGCTTTTTTTCCCTGGCTCAGAAGCTTCCTTGTCAAATGGGTAAGTACCAATATATGATCTACTGTGGTACGTGCTTTCTGGAAACCTATTTGCTCTGGTCTCAATATTTGTTTTTCCTCAAGCCATTCCTGCAGCCTTAAGAGCAGTAATTTTGTGTACAGCTTCCCCACAACACTAAGTAAGCTAATTGGTCGATAACACTCAGGGGCCTCTCGGTCACCGTTCTTATAAATAGGTACTATTATACTATTTAGCCATGCTTTTGGGACCTTTCCAGTAGCATTTATTGAAGAGAATACTGGCGCCAGCAGCTTTGCCCACCATTCTGGAGCTTCTTTCAAAAGTTCAGGTGAAACCGCATCTGAGCCCGGGGCTTTTCCCTCTTTTAGATGAATAATCAGGTCCCTAACCTCCTCCTCCCGAACTGGAGCCCATAGGGGGAATGTATCGGATTCCTCTAAGGGGATAGATGGAGTAAGAGAGGACGAAGCTGCAAACACGCCTTCGTAAAATCTCTCCCATCTGGCCGAAGAGATTTCAGTGACAGCCGTGGGCAACCCCTCAGTCCTCAACTGCCGAAACACCCCCCAAAATTGTTTTGAATTTCCATCGCCCACCGCCCTTCCAAGCCGGGACCATAGCAACTTCTGGAACTGCCGCCTCTTCATATCCAAGAGATGGCGATATCGAGAACGGGAATCCAGCCAAGACCACCTAGCTATAGTAGACGGGTACATTTTCAAATAGCGTGCAGACCTCCTCAACCTTTGGCGGCAGGAGTGACACTCTGCATCAAACCAACCCCGGGTATTTTTTCGGCAAATCTGAGTGCCTCTCCTCGGAGTCAGGATTGGTTGTAAATGGTCCAGGACCCTCTCGAGCCCTTCTCCTGCCTCCAAAAGCCCCACACCGATCTGGTGAATTAAATCCTTCAGATCGAAACCTACAGCCAGGTTTGCAAATGATAGAGCTAAATGCTTTGTCCAATGCACCCTCCTATAAACGGGGCCAGAGTCCTGGGCTGGCATCACGCGCAGTTCCCCTCGCGACATATAAGACTGACCACACACCAGCGTCAAAGCAGAGTGATTTGTCTCAGAGCTGGGCTGAATCTCCATTCTCAATACTCTTGGCAGAAAAGAGGAGGACACCAAAAAATAGTCGATGGTACTAGACCCAAGAGCCGAGTGGAAGGTGTAAACACCCTCCCTGTCGCCCTCCAGTCTTCCGTTTACGATCACCAGTTCCAGGTCATTTACAAGTTGTTTCAAACCCCTGGCATTTGCATTTTCCCTTTTGTCATGAGCTTTCCGTGGGGGGCGCAAAGAAGAGTTGCAATCTTCCCGATTCTAGTGTGCATTCTAGTCATTTCCTGAGTTTGGATTTTTTAAAATCTGTCATGTAAGTTCTTAAGATATGATATTTTGAAGTTCCTATGTTATCCAATGGAGAGAGAGATATTTTTAAATTGCCAAGATGTATGTGGGATTATACGTACAACAAATGTACTTAAGCTTTATGTACGCCTTAGCCAGAAACGCACTGGGTGACCTTAGGCCAGTCACAATATTCTCTCAGCCTAACCTACCTCAGGGTTGTTGTGAAGATTAAAAGTTGTATTAAATTGTTTTATGTAAAGTGCTCTGAGTGCCATGGCAGGGGGATGCTAAATAAAAATTATTATTAAAATATAGGTAGAGAAGTGGTTATATGTAGATGCTGCACGCATGTGTGCCATGGATGGGCCTGGAGAACTCTGTTACAGGGAACCTGGTGTCTAACCCCGTGGCTGTTGAGAGAGCATCACCTTGTGGTGGGTGTAATGGCCACAGAGCTAGGGCCAGGCCCAGAGGCTTAAGGCATAGACCTTCTGGGCTAGAGCAGAGGCAGCACAGCAAAGGTGTATTGAAGGGCTTCAAGGCTGGGATGCAGTAAGCAGGGTTGCTAGGCAACAGCTCGTAAGAGTTGTGGACAAAGGGATCGGTGGCGAGGTGGAAGCCTTCGGAGTCTATGAAGCTGGAAAGGCAAGGGTTCTAGGACAAGTGCAGAGCAATGGATGCAGTGAGGGTAGGCTGAGCAGATGTCTGCACAGTTGACAAGCCTGTGAAAGAATGACAGCTTGTTCCTTATATAGGAGATCTAAACATACTAGATCCTGCCCCTTGGGGTGGAGGAAGGCTTCTCATTGGCCTGGGCTGAAGCACACAGCATAGTGCCGGTATTACCAAAGGTCCAGCGCTCACTTGGCTGGAGCTCCAGTGCTCATGCTGTTTGTGTTCTGGCACACTTGTCCGGAGGATGCCTTCCTGGTTTCAGGTGCTATATGTGTGTCAGTGCTTATGTCACTTGAGGATTCCCTGGTGCTAGTTGCGTTCCAGCATTTTCCGGTTTGGAGGCTGACTCCTTGTTTGCTTGTGCTTGCTTGGCAGGGAATGCCCATGGGCCTGGTGATACCCGAATTCTTGCATCCTTCCACCCAGAGGATGGTGCCTTGCTGCGAGCGGCAGGGTGTTCGCGCCGCTGGTTGACAATAAGCTATGTATGAATACTCATTCTCCTCTTTTCCCTTATTAGAGGATAGAAGGAGACATACATAAAATGTGCTAAAAAAATTTGTACATATCTGTCTACATGCACAGGTTGTATTATCTACAAGGGACTGGGAGTCAGGACTCCTAGATTTTCTGGGAGCTGTAGGCTATGCTGGAGTGTTACTGGTGGGAGCTGAACTAGGACAGTTTACAGTGGGGTAAATGCTGCCAGCGAAGAGGCAGCAGCCGTGGACTTCTTGGTTGCTGAGTCGGTGGGTCCTGAAGCTGAAGAGGCCGAAGCTGCATGGTGCCTGGGACAGGCTGCAGTGGATTCCTTGCTCCTGAGGCTTTCCCATGTTCAAATTCTTGAACAATCCCCAAAAGTCCCAAATATTCCTGGCATATATATATATTAGCATATATATATATACTAATATATATATACACACACATCCCATATATATGGGATGGGGGGGAATCACAAACAGAAGAGGAGTCTGTAGTGAAATACATACATTACATACTCAATGAGTCTGTACAGTGCATAACACAAGGTTTCAGTTTATGGTTTAAGTTTCATTTCATTACAAAACTGAAATGAAACTTAAAGCAATCTAAAAACCCTACTCAACGCCTGCTGTTCAGGAACAGTGACTAGCTCAGAAGGTGTTGGGAAGGGGGGAGGCAGATAATTAATTTTGTTTCTTGCAAGCCTCTCCATCCCTGGTGCCTGGAAGTCTGCTCCTCAGTGACTGACACCTCCCTGTCATGTTTGACCTTCCAGTGAACCTTTTTAGCCACCCGAACGCGATCCGAACTGACCGAACTGTTCGGCCACTTTGCCTTTCGGTGTTCGGTATGTTCGGGTTCGAGTTCGGTCATCCGAACAGGCCGAGTTCGGGCTGAACTCTGAACTGCCAAACTGCGTTCGCCCATCCCTAGTGGAAAGTGCTCTTCCGCACCAAGCAGCATGGTTAGGAAGAGAGCCTTGCACTCGCAGCTTTCCGCAGTTGCTGCTGCTGTATTTTTGCCACTGTAGATTTCATGTGGAAACGGCAGGTTTGTCACAGTTTCGCCTTTCCCTTAAGCACGGCAGCTTTGTGATTCTCACAGCATTGCAGCCAGAGACGTAGCTAGGGAAGCTGCTGCCTTGTAAACAAAATTCTTCTTCAAGGGGCTCCTTCCATTTTCACTTTCCGGCATATACCAAGCTCACTAGCTTAAAAAAAACACCACGTGACATTAACACGTCCCCAGCCTATATAAGGTACCTAAACCCAACACAGTTCCTTCCAACCCTAAGCAATTAGGAAGAAAATTCCATGCGGAGTCGGAAGGGTGGGTGCTTGTGAGAATGTTGGAGTCATCTCGAAGAACCTTGTTTACAAGGCAGCAACCTTCTGTTCTCCTTTAAGTGGCTCCTCCCATCCTCACAAATGGGAGTGTACCTCTTTCTAGGCTTGGTACACTCTCCCATTTGTGAGAATGGAAGGAGCCCCTCGAAGAAGAACTTTGTTTACAAGGCAGCAACATTCGCTGCAAAGGAAGGGGATGGGGGACTCTATCCCCCACCCGTGTAGCAGCGCTGCGTGGCTACAACTGAGCTGTTTAAAAAGGTGGTGCCGGTGGTGCAAGAGAGACTCCTCCAGGACTCAGGAGCAGGGCTCCTGACTCCTGTGGATGTCGCATATGCCTGGGGCCGGCCCTGATTGCTGCCGGCCCCCTCCCAGGGCAGGGCACGGGTGCAAATGCGCCCCCCCCTGCCCGCGCCACGGTGGCTACGGCCCTGCAGTGGACTCTGAAGCAGGTAGTCAGAGTCCCCCTAAGTTCACTCATTCAATGATCTATTATTCAGCATCACGGTGCGTCAGGGACTTGCGCTCACTGGCGGAAGGCAGCATAAAACCGCTTGTGTTCACGAACTGCAGACATGCCACATCTGCAGATGCTGGCAGCAGATAATGCGGAATCGCGGAAATATCGAGGGGTAGTCGGCGGCAAGACACATTAAGTGCCGAGTTCTCGGAATGGAATGGCGGCACGGTAACAGCTGCTGCCGCTTCAGCCCTGCACATCATCCATTTTTCAGCCTTGTTCCCCCATTAACACTCCCTCAGCACCTGGCTCCCCCTTCACAATACAGACACTTCTCTCACTGCCTGGCTGCCACCAGTCTCATCTCCCTGTACACATCTGGTATCCATCAACTTTGTTCCTCCCATATACAGCCCTCCACCCTCACCCCCACCATTCAGCTGCTACGTTCTCCTCAACCCAAATGAAAGCATATACGGAAAACAGGACATCAGGGGCAACCCAGCTTCAGTATTGCCTCCAACCTGCAGAGGAAGAGGATTGGGACTGAAAGACCAAGGCAAAGTGTGGGTGCATAGAGCCTAAGTTGTAAGTGAGCACAATATGTGAGACTATGTCTTAACTTGCATGCCATATAAGTAGTAAAGGCAAGAACTTAACTTACGATTTCCATGCTTTTTGAGGCATGGTTCATTTTGTAAGAGCCTTAATTGTTTTTTTAAATCCTATAATAACAAATAAACCTGAATGTAGCAGGGAGTGTCCCAGGGGCACTGGGGTCTCACTCTGGGGAATTAGCTCACACCCTGCTACGCCATTTCAGCCTCGAGCCTCGGCTGAATACCCCTCTTTACGGAAGGGGGTACCCTCTCAGGACACACCACACAGTCCAGAGGGTATTAAGTACATGGTCCTTTATTGGACACAACCAGTGTACACAGTCCCTGGGGCTGCCGGCTCAGTCACCTCCACCCTGCAGGTTCAGGTCTGTCTCTCTTGGGCACAGGAGCACCACAGTATCAACCCCCAAAGTCCATCCAGCAAGGCCTCAAAACCCTCAGGCTCTGACCAAGCTTTCCCCAGGCAAGAGGCTCCCTCCTGGGCAAAGCCTCTCCCACTTGCCTGGGTCCCTCTGGGTCTCCAACCTTCAGCACCCTGGATAGCATACTGCAGGCAGGCTTGTTCAGGGAGATGTTGCTCCTTCAACTCCCTGGCAGAGACCCTCTCCTCTCTGCCTTGTCTCTCCTTTTTATACAGGCAGAGTGGGCGTGGCCAGGCTTCCTCTACTCAGCCTTAAAGGACCACTAACCTGCCCACTCTGTCCCAGGGAGTTCTCAGCCTGTGCTCCCCACAGGCTGATCCCCAGCTCTGGGGATGGCTCTGCCACACCCCTGTGTGCGCTCAGCCCCCTGGCTGGCCCACACAGCCCCCTTCTTAAAGGGGCAGCAGCCCCACAAGACTGCTCCCTGCTACATCAATTTAAAATGTTGGACCTAATAAGCACCATCATCTTTTTAAACATTGCCAGAAATGTAGGTTATTGTCTTTTGGATACTTGGATACTTTGCACTAGGGGTGGGAAACCAGTAGAATCCGGTATCCGATAATGCCGGTATCTGGCGTACCGGCATTATCGGATTCGACCTGGTAATCCGGACCCGGTACCGGATTTCGGGGTACCGGATTTTTTTACATTGCAGCCATTTAAAAATGGCTGCAATGTAAAAAAAACTTAAAGCCCCAGCAATAAAGTTTTTTTAAAAAAAAACCTCCCTGAGTCCAGGCTGCGCGGGTGGAAGGGGGGACACCCCCCACCCACCCTGCCCAGCCTGGCTTTTTGTTTTAAAAAAGAAAAGAGGAAAACCCCGAGGCGAGGCGAGCCCACCCCCCAGCACCAGCGGCCGCGGCGTCCCCGCAGCCTCCGGTAAGTATGACCCGATCCCTGGAAGGGGGGGGTGTTTAACACCCCCACTCCCCCCAGGGATCACCCCTACAGTGCGCTTGCCGCTTACCTTTGGGAGCTCCGGCGGCGGCGGGCGGTCCGGCGGCCTCAGCGCCGGCTGTGGCTGCCGGCGTCAGGACGCTCTAGGCCTTCCGGTGAAACCCGGAAGTTCCCCGGAAGGCCTACAGCGTCCTGACGCCGGCAGCCACAGCCGGCGCTGAGGCCGCCGGACCGCCCGCCGCCGCCGGAGCTCCCAAAGGTAAGCGGCAAGCGCACTGTAGGGGTGATCCCTGGGGGGGGGGGGGTGTTAAACACCCCCCCCCCAGGGATCGGGTCATACTTACCGGCGGCTGCGGGGACGCCGCGGCCGCTGGTGCTGGGGGGTGGGCTCGCCTCGCCTCGCCTCTGGGTCTTTTCTTTACTCTTTTTTTAAAAACAAAAATCCAGGCTGGGCAGGGTGGGTGGGGGGTGTCCCCCCTTCCACCCGCGCAGCCTGGACGGGGGAGGGAATTAATTTATTTCATTGGTTTCAATGGGGACACAGCGCCCCATTGAAACCAATGAAATAAAACCGGTACCGGTTACCGGATTTAATCCGGGAATCCGGTTTTCGTAGAACCGGTAACCGGTAAATCCGGTAACCGGTAATGGGCCCGGGGTCCCACCACTACTTTGCACTTGACAATATTTTATGGAATTGAAGGCATCCAGCTCTGCAATACTGTGTCTGTCTCTCCTGAGATTAACATTTCACTAATTTCAGTTGAAAGTTAGGACATAAGGAGGGACCCATGTTCACTGCATTTTTCCCATTGGCGGCAATGGGGGAAATGCCATGAACACAAGTCCCTGACCATAAGGTCCAATAAGACAGCAGTTCAGTTCTTCTTCCTACGTGACAGAACATCCTCAGCTATGTGTTCATCTTTCCACTTACCTGTCGTCATTTTAGGATTTTCCAGGAACATTTTTTTTTTAAAAAGAGGGTAATGTTAAATTTGCTGATCTTAAAATGATTGTAACTCTCTCACTGCAGTGGACGCAGAGAGCCAGGGTTGGGTAAGTCTGGCAGAAATACTAGCTTTCTTTGTATTGGATAATTTAAATCTTTTTCTGTAGCCAGAAAACACAGTGAGAAATCAAATCCTGAAATTTTTCATTGTGGCAAAGTGAGTTTACAAAGTGAGTCCATATTTCCCTCTGCCAGAGGACTTAGTTAAACTGTCAGTGAGAAGCACACTTTCTACCATTGCTTGTTTCAGATGAATTGAAAACATGGATCATAGTCAGTTAGGCTGGCTACATTTTGCTCCTCTGAAAAAGCAGCTATAAACTGCAGATAAGCCTGACCGGAACAGCTCTTTAAAATAGTTAAAGGCAGTTTCTTTAGACAAGGATTCTCAAACAATTTCATGGTGTGGATCATGTTTTAAAAGAGGGGTCTTGTGAGCACTCTCTTTCTCTCCAACTTGCTATGATGCAGGCCATCTTCCCCAGACTCCACAAGAGAAGTTTCAGGTATCTGGGAAGATAGAACCTTCAGGCCCTGCAGTCAGATATTGTCAGTTGTCTGCCTGTTATTTGACCACAATCAAATATTGTAAAATATTACATGAAGCCAAGACTGGCCCTTACATAGGTGGTGACCTGCTTTTTTTTTTTTTTATTGTATCATGTGCACGTTTATGGCACAAAACGTCTGCAACTAGGGAAGCCAAATTTCAGTACTAAGTGCACTGCAAGCAGAATAAATGTGTATAATTATAAATGTACATACAGAAGTTTGCTATCTAGTACACAATGATCCAGCAGCAAACATACCACACCAGAAGCACAGGCCACAAAGAGCCCCCCCCGCATCAAAAAACCCATCAATCTTGCCTTTCCCCAAACCCCATCTCAAACCGCAGCAACAAACCTGCCCCAAACCAAAAAACAACACACCCCAGTCACAACCACCACAAAGTAAAATCCGGTAGCCCCCTCCTCTGCAAAATAAAATAAATAAATAAATAAATAAGAAGTCTAAACATACCAATAGCAAGCACAAAGTAAGTGGAAAAAAGCCAAAAGAGAAGACCTATTCAAGGGAGCTGGTTTGGGTGGCACTGCGGCTTTGGAACAGCTGCCTCTGAAGAGTGCTGGTTCAAGTCCCTCTCTCGGCCACAGAGTGATTTTTCTGAAACTCAAAAGGGGTTTTGTTTAAAAAGTTATTAATAACTCAATTTTGTTCAGTCTTTTAATTTAATGCTGACCGAGCAGGGATGGAGAAGCTGGTGGGATGGAGCCCAAGCATTGGAGGAGAAACAGGAGGGGGGTGTCCTGGTTAGGAGCAGGTACACTGTCAGGGGCATCCAGGTGGAGGAGTGGGAGAAGTTAGAGATGGTCCCCAGTGGGAATTTGAGAAGTTGGAAAATGCTGGTGATAAATGAGCACTAGTTGGGAGTGTTGGGTGTTCAGGATTGGAAGGGAAGAGCTGAAGTGAGGCCCCAGCTGGCAGGAGAGGGCAATGAGTTAGTCATTCACACACATGCACCCCTCCAACATACATACCCCCATGCACACCCACCCATGTTCCTAGAAACCATCCCAGGCACCCCACACACATACATCCAGGCAGCCCACTACACAGGCACCCCCAGGCACTCCTCCCACATACATACATACATACATACATACAAACCCCTGGGCACGAACAGGCTCACCCCCACACCTCCAGACAGCACCCCACACAGAGACATACATATGCATACCCTCAGGCACCCCGCTTACTCAGGCACCCCGCTTACACAGGCACCCCCATCTGCACATCCCCCATGCTTCCAAGTACCATCCTAGATACCTACAGACACCCTGGCACCCCCTCACACAGGCACCCAGGTAGTGCCACACCCAGGGACGCTTCTCATATGTCCACCCCCCAAGCACCCCCCCAAAAAGAGCTCTGACAGGGGAACTGACCAATCCCCAGCCAAGCCTTCTTCTGCTGCTCCCCCCCCCCCCGCCCCCCCGCAAGGAATTGACATTCACAGTTACCCCAGGGACCTCTCCTGTACATACATGGATACACACACCCAAGCACTCCCAGACACCCTACCCTGATACCAACCCAGGTACTCCAAGGCACCCATCCACACCACTGCTGCTCCCAGGCACCACCATCCCTACACAACCAACATGCCCACCCAGCTAGCCCCACACTCAGCAATACCCAAGTGTGGGGATTTATAAGAGTTTAGGATTCATTAAAGCAATAGTCCTAATTGCAGAAAAGCACTGGGTATTGCATTCCTCTTGCCCTAATAGGGAGAGTATAACACTGATATGGGGCAACACTGGCTCCTGATCTCTGGGTAGGGAACTATGGCACAAACAGGATGGTGAGGGAGAATTCAACACAAGAGAATCCACACACAACTCTCATCAGTGCTGAGGCATTCTTATCACTCTCATCAATATTGTAGTATTCCTTATTCCCATGTCAAAAACAAATTTTCATCAGAAAAAAACTCTTTGATTCAGATATAGTTAAGGTGGGAGATAAATTGGTTTGTATCCATTCTCAACAAAGCCAGAAAATTACAAGTTAAGGTTACACCACACACCTCACACACTCCCTTAACTCAGTTTTAATTAATATACTGCCTTTGTGAGCAGCACTAGTCAGTACTATCCTATACTTATACTAGGACATAAGGCTTCATAGTTTCAGGATAAAGTTATATATAGCACTGAAGAGAGAGGCAATAATTTTACGGTATACAATATTTGTGTCTTTATGATGTCTCAAAGATGTCTGAAAGACTGGAGATGACAGCTTTAACTCATGCTGCATGGTACAAGTAAATATCTAAAGTTTTAATTATGTACTGGGTCCAGTATGTGCTATAAATTATGGAGTCTAACTCTATAAATTATGGAGTCTAAAGTTACGGCTGTCATCTCCAGGCTTTCAGTAATCTTGAAGGAACTTTCCTAAGATCATTTTTCTTAAATGACTTGCAATGAATTTTGAAATACTACAAAACCTTATCAGGAGCCTTTTTTAGGGAAGGGCAGGATAAACAAAATTTAAAATAATAAAATAAAATAAATTATCACTAATAAATAAAAATGACAGTGGGCAAAGTTAAGGTAGTGTGCAAGGTGCAGTGTAGCTTTAACTTGTAACTTGTAATTTCCTGGCTTGGTAACTTTTAAATGTAAGGTTGTTGAATAGGTACAAATTGATGTATCTCCCACCTTAACGATACCTTGTACCAAAAGACCTTTTTCCCATTGAAATATTTATTATAGATGTAGCAGATCCTTGGATGAATTTCCTTAGAAGGCAGGAACTACAATCACTCTATAGCATGGGCCAAATTCAGCCTGCAGCTGTTTGTTTGGCTCTTTTCCTAGATCTGACCCATAGATCTAGTCCCTACTCTCAAGCACTGAAAGAGTGTGCTCAAAAAGAGAGTGCAGATGAAGGCAGGCACTCAAGAACAGTGGATCCATGGCTATGGATGTTAAGAAATGGAACAATAGCCCGCTGGAGTCAGGGTTTGGTCCGTACCACCCCCACTCACATGTAGCCTGTAGAGCCTAATAAACGGGCAGCCCTCTGCGTGTATTTCTTGTGCATTCATGCAGCCTCTTGGCCACCCCCTCAGCCCTCACTCACAGGCTTAGCATACACAGGCAGGCGTTTTTTCCCACCACACTCCACCCACCAACCCCTTGTCCCTTCTCTATATCTGCGCCATGTCATAACTTGCAGCTGCGGCACCCTGTGGGAAGAAGAAACCACCCCAGCTGTTTATTTCTTCTAGGCTATGACCCCAAGAAACAATCCAATCCCTGCTATCCCCGCCCCAACCACCCCAGTTTCATACCTGGGTTTATACCTGTAAATGCTTGCTGAATGAACTAACCTGTTGCTATTCACATAATAGAGTTTAATGAGCACCTATACTGAAAATTGAGAACAAAAGTAAAAAATGAAATGAAACCTATCAGTCTTTGTATGTTGTCATTCTTGCATCCACAGCTCACAGCGATGTACTGGTGGGAAGCAGAACACAGTTTTATTGGTATTGTGCAGCATTTGGTGATGGAAATCCTTCAGTTCGCATAAAACTACCAGTCAAACGTGTGCCTCTTATACGCCCATTCTATCATCTTCAGCATCACCATACATCACTGACTGCTAATAACATTCCGGGCACAATTCAAGGTGCTGGTTTTAACCTATAAAGCCCTAAACAGCTCAGTGGCTGCTCCACAGTTATGGAACTCCCTCCCCATGAAGGTTCGCCTGAGTCCGTCCAAGCCTGTTCATTTTCCAGAGGAGATGCAAGACCTTCTTGCTTGGCCAAGCATTTGGTGGGCAGGGATAGGAGTGGATGGAATCGGGTGGTAGGTTTTAGGGAGGAAGACTGGAGGGTAGGGAATGTTGGTGTGGATTAGGTGAGGGATTAGGATAGGGATTAGGTGAGAAGTTGCGGGGGGGTTGGTGTGGTTAGGCATTTTGTTTTTGGTTTTTTTGGTAAATTGTATTTTCGTGTTTTTAATTATATTTTGTTTTTTGTAAGCTGCCCTGAGCCTTTGGGGAAGGGCGGGGTTAAACATGTTAACTAGAGTGTGGGTGGAAAACATTCCCACTCATGAGGGTGCTCTACACTTCGTGTCTCCAAACCTTGTATAGGGCAACAAACTCTCCTTTGGTCAGTTTGCATTCCCTATACCCCGAGTCACAAATTAAATAATTAACAATAATAGTAATAATAAAAACCTGGTCAACAGTCTTCAGGATACGCCCCCTATGTGATTTTCCAGTGAGCCCCCTACGCAACTTCTCAGGGAGCCCACTCCGCCTGGTACCAGCTCTGCCTCGTCTAGTCCAGTTCTGCCTCATGTTGTCTCATCCAGTCCAGTCTTACCTTGTCTACGCCTGCCCCGTTTGTCTGTGTGCCTGTCCCTGCCATGACACTTGGACTCCAATCCTTCATTATCTCCTGGACCTTGGACCCTGATCCTGCACCAGCTCCCTGACCTGATCCTCCACAAACTCTCCCATCACGTTTCCCTGGATCTCGTCCCGCACTGACTTTCCATGCCCCAGCTTGTTGTGAAGCATGTTGCCATCAGCATCTGGAAGCTAACCACTCCTGCCACACTGTCACTCAGCAATTTGCCATTGGAACCTCCATGGTTGGCACCTTACTAGTGGAGGTTTGCATAGTGATCGTGGATGTGCTGGTGGACCGTGTGGTGCAGTTTGCTGACCCCACGGAGGTAATGCAGGACTTTTGGTGGAAGAGGTTCCCAAACTGTATAGGGGCACTCGATGGGAGCTATATCGCCATCATCTGCCCTCCTCATAGCAAAGATGACTACTTGAACTGGAACAGGTTTTTCTCTATCGTTCTTCAGGCCATAGTGGACCACAGTGTTTGTTTCATGGATGTGCTGGCCGGGTGATCCAGGAAAAACTATGATGTCCGCATCTTCCATCTGTCTCCCTTCTTTGGCTACATGTACACTGGAGACTTTGGACCCTCCATGGAAATGTGCATTAAGGAGGTGCTCATGTGGCAGGTTATTCTCAGGGACTCAACCTACCCACTGAAGCTGTGGCTCATGAAAGCCGACAGCATTACCCCCACCCCAAAGCAAAGATACTTTAACCAACAGCTCAGTGGCATCCTCTCTGTTGTGGAGAGAACGTTCGGGCTCTTAAAGCAGCACTGGAGATCAATTGTGCCCAGAATTGATTTCCCGCTGGAGACCATGGCACTGCTGACTACCACTGCCTGCGTGTTCTCCACAACATCTGTGAGACTATCACGGACATATTGGAGAACCTCCTGTTCCTCCCGCGCCAGTTAGTTCTAGTGAACTGGTGCCCTTGTTCTGTGATCAACAGAACCAAATGGAGCAAGCAGCACATAGCTGGAGAAATCCAGGATGCATTGTGCTGTCACATCAACCAGAATGTTCACCACAATATCCATCATCAGTGACTTTTAAAGATTTTTTTTTTAACAATAAAGCCTTTAGAATGTATCTTTTCTATTACTGTGTTTCCTTCTGCCCCATCCGCCTCCACCCCAGCACAAGGTTGGCCTTTCCCTCCTTATGTCCCATCCCCTTGCTCATTGCCCAGCAGGCAACTTTTCACAATAAGAACATAAGAAGTGCCATACTGGGTCAGACCAATGGTCCATCGAGCCCAGCATCCTGTCTTGGACAGTGGCCAATCATGGGGGCCTGGGAAAAGCACCCAACAGGTCACCATGCTATGCATTCCCTGTGGGTCATCCCCAGGCTCCCGACAGTAAAGGGTTTTGTTCCCCATTCCTATCTGGCTAATAGCTGCTAATGGACCTATCTTCCAGAAACTTGTCCAAACCTCTTTTAAAGTCAGGTATACCACTGTTCTTGACCACCTCCTCTGGCAATAAATTCCACAACCTAATTGTACGCTGAGTGAAAAAATACTTTCTTTTGTTTCTTTTTACTCTGCCACCTGTGAGTTTCATGGAGTGTCCCCTAGTTTTAGTACTAGTTGAGAGGGTAATAACCATTCCCTGTTTACAAGTTCCACATCACTCATGATTTTATAGATCCCTATCATATCTCCTCTCAGCCGTCTCTTTTCCAAGCTGAAGAGCCCCAGCCTATCAAGCCTCTCCTCATACGGGTGCTGTTCTATACCCTGGATCATTTTTTTTGCCCTTCTCTGTACCTTTTCTAGTTCCACTACGTCTTTTTTGAGATGGGGCAACCAGAACTGCACACAGTATTCAAGGTACAGTCGCACCATTGATTTGTATAGAGGCATTATGACCTCCGTTTTATTCTCTATTCCCTTGCAAATAATTCCTAACATTCTATTTGCTTTTTTGACCGCTGCGGCACACTGGGCTGAGGATTTCAGTGTATTATCCACAATCACTCCCAGATCCTTTTCCTGATAGTTGCTCCTAGCTTAGTACCCAGCATTGTGTACTCATAATTTGGATTATTTTTCCCAATGTGCATCACTTTGCACTTGTTCACATTAAATCTCATCTGCCGTTTAGATGTGCAGGCACCCAGTCTTGTAAGATCTTGTTGCCGCTCTTCACAGTCTGCTCACGTTCTGACTACTCTGGATAACTTGGTGTCATCTGCAAATTTGATCACCTCACTCTTAACACCATTTTCCAGATCATTAATTAATACATTGAAAAGAACTGGCCCCAGTACAGATCCTTGAGGCACACCACTTTTTACATCCCTCCATTGTGAAAACTGGCCGTTTTTAGTCCCACTCTTCCTATCCTTTAACCAGTTTCCACCAATCCATAGCAAAACGCTACCTCCTATCCCAATGGGGTCCCATTCCCTTAACATTGGCCAGCTACCCTTCATCCACCCCCACACTCCCACACATTTCTTGGCCGGCGGCTTTTCCTAGTGGGGTCCGTATTTCCCATTCCTTAGCACATGGCCGATGGCTTTTCCTGGTGGGGTCCCCATCACCCTTCCCCTAGCACATGGCTGGTGGCATTTCCTGGTGGGGTTCCTATCATCCTTCCCTTAGCACATGGCTGACGGCTTTTGCCTGTGCATTTCCTATTGTCATTCCCACAGTAGCTGACTGGCAGGCTTCCCCCATGTGTTTCCTATTGTCATTCCTGTATTAGCCAGCTGCCAGGTTTCTCAGTGAGTTTTCTATTGGCATTCTGGCAGTAGCCAGCTGCCAGCTATCCCTGTTCCCTGTGTGTTTCCCATTGTTATTCCCCACCGAACATTCCTCAGCCCCCTCAGTCTTCTTAAAAACATCCCTCTTTTTTAAAAAGAAAGCACACAACTCAAGGTTTATGAAAAGTGAACAATCTTTATTGAAAGTTGTAAACGTGCAACTTTTAAAATTGCATTGCTGAAGGCCTTTTCCTCCCACCACACCCTTCAGCTCCCATTGCACAATGCCTAAACTCCAGAGCATTCCCTTCCTCACTCCACTTAGCCTCTCCCCAAACATCCCTCTTTTCCCCACAGAAGTATGAAAATCAGGGTTTATAAAAGATAAATTAACTTTATTTAAACAACCATAAAATTATTTTTTGCACCTGTTCCTCTTGGGGACAACTGTTTTTTACGTGCTTCCTTGGGTGGGGGGAATGGGGGGGGGGACATTTTTCTGATCCTCCTGCTGTAGATCTGGTTGGGGAGGCATACAGGAATGATTGGCGGTTGGAGAGGCATACCTAGCCCAGGCACTGTTCCTTGGCATGGTTGCAGTGCTGGCAGATGGTCTGGTTCTGTATATGTGGGCATGTACAGCTGATGGCAGTTGGGAAATGACACCTGGCCCATGGCAACCATGGTCTTCAGCAAGGAGGTCTGGACCTGAATGAACTGGTGCAAGTGGTTCTGCATTTGTGTCCACGTCTCGTGCACAGTGGGCTCCGCATTCACTGGGACCCTACCATGAGGGGGAACTGCGTGTCTGTAGGTGGGGGTGGCCACGTGGTGAGTGGGGAGAACACCTAATAAACAGTCTATCGTCTCTTTGTTAACATCCATAGATCCAAGATTTGAACCCTTCCATTCCTTTCCCCGTCTTGAGCACACACCCTTAGCACCCCTCCTCTCAACTCCTAACTGCCGCATGGAGCTTGTACTAATTTTCAAAATATCCCACAGAAGGGAAAAGGCCCCCACTCCTGTGCTATAAAGTTGCGGGGGAATGGTGGAGCTAGTACGCTTGCGAAGCTGTCTGATAGCAGAAACATTTTGGGTAATTTCAGACGTTATGCACTCCCACGTCACCACAGTCGATCCCCAACCATGGAAAGCCGCCGAACCCCCACCCGTTGTTCTGACAGGCCCCAAACAGACATGACGGGAGTGGTATCATGGCAAGGAAACAGACAGCCAGGCCACGAACCAGGACAGCACAACAGACATAACACCAATCCCAGATCGTGGCCAGAAGCCACCGGGGTGGGGCGGGACATAGACATGGCCGACCGAGGGCAAAGGAAACCAAATGCGGCACAAGGCACCACCCACGTTAGGGAAATGGGAGGGGGAGGAGAATGGCAGAGCTACACACACACAACAGGGAAAAGGAAGCCTCGGACAGAGCAGAACACAAACCACACACACACACACCAGCGGGCACACGCACAGCCGAAAGGGAAAGCAACGCAGGGGGAGGCTCACAGGGGGACAGGAACAGACAGACACCCAGGAAGAGACACGGGGACAGGGCACCCCACACACCTAGGAGCTACCACTTAGAGGGGGGAAATGGTGAACACCACACTGGGAAGCCCAACAGAGAGCACCAAAGAAAGGGTGGGGGAGAGGTCAACAACAGGCAAGGATACAGGAGGGGAAAGGGGCTAGAACAGAGTGGGACACGGAGGTAGGCACCCAAAATCCCTGGGACAGCACGGGCAGCACGAGGCACCCAACAGCAGCACAGGGCGCTGAACCCTCAGGGGTTCCCATGCTGACAGAGCAGGGTCACGGTGGAAGAGCCACCAATCCGATGAAGTCAATGGAGAGGACCGAGGCAAGTCCTAACAGCAAGAAACCCTGTCCTGGATGAACATGCTTGAGCACCAAGGGACCGAGCCACGGACAGATGATGTAGCACACACGCACGCACCCCAACAAGGGGAAGCTGGTTGTCACAGACAGGCGAACCCCAGACACAGAATTGTTGGAATTTTATTAGTGGTCAAAAAACCAAAAAACCAAAAGCAGCTTGAATTCTCAGTAGCAACAGCTTAGAAGTAATCAACACCTTGGAGATTGTTTCTAGATTAAAATAATCTATTTTATTGAGAAATACATTATGATAGGAAAGGTCTATCCCTAGGTCTTACTAGCTAGCTGCCACCAGCATGGTGGCCAGTCATGTTGAAGGTCAGAGAGAGAAGAGAGGAATGGCGAAAGGTCAGGAAGAAAAAGGAAGTCCAGTAGGAACTTCCTGGGCACATCCCACTTGGGAGGGGGCTTAGAAACAGAGCCCAGGAAGGGTTAAAGTGACACTCACACTAACTCACTATCTCTACTCCCAACGCCCCTAGTGGTCATTAGGGTTTGTTGGTGCAAAAAGGGCGATGACATCTGGAGCTGTTTCTCCAACAAGGGGTGTCTTCAGACGTTACGAGATCACGGTGAACCACGGTGAATACCCACCTGTGGTCACCGTGTCTCGAACGTCTGTTTGCAGCGCGCCAGNTCTGTTTGCGGCGCGCCAGATGTTGGCCACGGTGAATCCCCACATGGGGTCCGTTTGAACCACGCTTCCCGGGCTAGCCGGGGGAAGGTCCCGGGAAGCGTGGTCAAATGGACCCCGGGCCGTGACCAACGAAAAGTCACGTCTGGCCGCGTGCCACGGCCGGACGCGGCGGCTGCATTGGCCCCGCCGCCCACCCGTCTCCTCGGAGGGTGGGCGGCGGGGTGCGTGGAGGGGGCGGGACCGTGCGGCCACATGTTGCGCCGCGCAGCCCTGGCCCCTCCCACTTTCCCCGCCGGGATCCCCCCGGCACGTCTGTTGTGCCGTTACGGGGTGACCCCGGCGGGGAATGAAGCCGGTGGTTCTGGTACGGGGCCAAAGGGCCCCGTATTGTCTGAAATCACCCAAGAATGACATGGAGGCAGCGCAGGGGTGGGGGAAGGTCACAGACAGCCGGGGAGCCAGCAGAGCAAGGGATGCCAAGGCCCACAGGGATCCCCAGTACAGGTGTCGGATAGCACCCACCAGCAAAATGGGGGGCGGGTCACGGAAATGAACCTCATGGTTCCAGATGGTAAAGCGGTGCCACACAGATGGCCTCAGGGTGCAGGCAAACCAGCACAGCTGAGCTGAAGGGAGGAAACAGGAGAGCAGTGGGTCCAGAAAGGAAATGATGGAGCGGGTCACAGAACGGAATGTCCAGGGAGGTGCAGGGAGTAGACGATGGAGATGACAGTCAAGACACAGATGACCCTGGGGAAACCTATAGCTAGCTGCATGGGGTTACGAAGGGGGGCAGGTTGGGGTGGCCCAACAGATGAACGTAGTGCAGCCCCTGCAACATACCCCGCCAATAGCCCATCCGTGTCATGTGGTGGGCAACAAGATAGTAGGCCTCAAAAGGATCAGAACCGGTGAGCCCAACCTAAACATCAGCACACCTCAGACAGCAACAGCAGCTTGGGTCTGGTGGGATCGGGCAAGGCATAGTCAGCTACAGGGGGCCACGCCAGCTGTCTGAGCTCCAACAGGTGGAATTAAGATGCCCCACGCGAACGCTGGTAGCCACGGGCCCCGAGGATACAGCAGAAGTAGGAAACAGCCAGGGCAGGGCCGCCCTCCACCAGACAGGTCTGGAAGCCGAACAAGGCCCATACAGATAGAGCCAACACCGTCTCAGCAGCAGACCATGACACCAGCGACCCCCTCAACTCCGGAATGCTTCCATCCAGAAAGGGACAGAGACCCAGCTCCTCTGCTTGAAGCCGGCACTCGCAAGCGCTAGCCACATATCCAAAGTGGTGAAGGCCTGAGCTCAGACACTTATAGGTATCCCAGAGGGTAGATGCGGAGCTCAGGAGCAGTTGAACGGGCTGGGAACACCACAGATCAGCTAGAACCATGGTCTCCCTGTAGGTCCAGCAATGCGAACCGGTTGCGGAATCGCTTGAGTGGGAACTCCGAAGCAGCTGTATCGGCCATGGTGCAGCTGGCAGAGGGTCTGATAAGCAAGGAAAGAGGGGTTCCACAAACCAAAGTAGGCAGAGCAGGCAACCAGGGGAGCTCCAAGGACACACGATAAGGGTACAGGTAGCACTTTGGGACGGCTAGGAAGCGATGCGTGGGGAGTGGACACAGCACAGCTTCAGGAACCGAAACCCGGGGATGGCCAACACACAGACAGCAGTGTTACGCAGACAACATACACAATCAACCATCAACGCCCTCACTTAGCCACCTATATACCTGAAGCATGCCCACCCCCATGCACCTGAGCAACCAGCACCACAATACCTGCCAGCGAGTGGTACCAGGGAGCCCATGATATACAGGTGTGGCCCTCCTGGTACGGGTGAGCAGCCCCGTGCCACCCAGACCACCTGTTAATGCATAGTTCACAACCAGTAGGCAAAGCATCATAGTACAGGGCCCAACGGACAGCTGCTGGCAAGTGGGTGTGTGTCGGCTACAGGCCCATTATAGGGAGCCACAACCTTCAGTACATCGGCAGGAGTGTGCCTCTGAGAGTGTGCATGACACTTCCTGGTGCTCTAGGGGCACTTACCTGCTCAGTTCCTTGCTGGTACCAGCCATGGAAGCCAACCAGTGGGGTGCCCGTTGGTTCTTACTGGAGATCATCGCTGAGTGGTAGCACCAGCACACCGAGCTCCAGCGGGTCATCACGGAACTGCTCGAACTGTACACAGGGGTCAGGGAATGCCTGACCTGTTTCACTGCAACCAGCCTGCTCGCCCACCACAGGAGCCGCTGCATCCAGGTCATGCTCACTGCATACAGGCTGTCCGGGGTTTACCGCAGGGCCGTGCTAATTGCATGCTCCCATCCAGCTGTCCTCAGACAAGCAGCTACTTGCCACTACTGGAGGAAGGCAGCCCTCCTCAGCGCTGTCATGCTTATGATGCCCACTGAAAGGCACCTCTGGGCCGTGCACAGGACCCAGCAATGGTGGGAGGGGCCCCTGACACGATGGGACGATGATGCTTGGAGGGTCCACTTCAGGATGGACCGGCATACCCTCCTGCAACTAGCAGAGCTCATGCAGCCCTGGCTGGAGCGACAGCACACCCCCATGCTCTCCCCTATACCAGTCGTGCAGCGGGTGGGCTTTGCAGTCTGGGCCCTGGCCACCCCATATTCCTGCTGTTCTGTGGCACAACACTTCAGTGTGGGCCTGACAAATGTCACCTGCATTATCTGCGACTTCTGTGAGGCTGTGGAGGTGGTTTTCCTTGACCACATGATCCAGCCCATGACTCAGTAGGCTGCAATGGGCAGCTTCGAAGCCTCAGGGTTCCCTAACTGCCTGGGCAATATCGATGGCACCCATGTCAGGATCCTCCGTCCCCCCCACGATGATGCAGCCGAGTACATCAGCAGGCACAGATACCATTCACTGCAGCTCCAGGCCGCTGTCGATCACCAGAGCTGGTTCACAGATATCTTCACTTGCCACTCCTGCCGCAGCCATGATGCCCAGATCCTCGCCATCTCCCCCCTCTTCACATGGATGTACAGGGGGGACTATGCCAACAAGCGGATGACCCGGATCGAGGGGGTGTTGATGCCCCCCTGCATAATTGGGGACCCGGCCTATCCACTGCTCCAATGGATTATGAAGGCCTATCCAGTGGCCAGGAATCAAATGGAGTCCCTGTACAACACCCGGCTGTGCACCTTGAGGACCGTGGTTGAAAGGGCCTTCGGTGCCCTCAAGCAGTGATGGAGGTGCCTTGCAGGGCATCTGGACTATTCTGTTGAGACCTCTGCCCTTGTCATTGGTGCCTGCTGCGCGTTGCATAATATCTGCGAGACCGATGGAGCTGCTCTGGAGTATCCCATGCCACAGAGGCCAGCTGGCCCTGTCCCTATATGTGAACGAGGCGAAGCCCAGGGAGTACCGTTATGCAAAGCAGATACGAGCAGCACGTATGAGGCCCATATCCAGGGTGCCACTGTCCTGAGGCTACTGGGGTGCCACAAAGGACAGTAGGCTGTGGATCCCCAGTAGTCCCCGGTGCCTGTAAGCTGTATCTCCGTACCATGTCCCATGAGTGCTCCCTCCCCTCCGGGTCCCACTAGGTGTTTGCCCCGTTGCCCCAGGGTCCATGGTGCGGAACCCCTGGCATAGCCGTGCCCAACAGGGCCATATCCTGACCCGCTACATGCATGGTCCCCGACGTGATTAGCTAAGAACAACAGACATGATGGTTACAGTGTGCAAAGGTGCATTTATTATATTCACAGTGCTCTCAGTGCCCTACTTCCCACTCCCCGACCCGTCCTGCTTCCTGGGCCGACCTCTCCATCACCTGGCAGGCGGCTCGGTGGTCTGTGAGCTGCCCTCGTCCGCACTGACATCCCCCTTCAGCGCTTCCTAGCTCTGCCACGGCTCCTGGCTGCCCTCTCTGGCCGGGGTTGGGGGCTAGACCGGGACCGGGGCTGCCTGGTGCTGCTGCACCTGCCTTGGCAACTGCTTCCATCTCATCCTCTGTGGACTGGGTAGGTGAATGCATGGCCCCTGTAGCCAGGGCTCCTGCAGCTGCTGTGGCATGGGCAATGGTGGTGGGATGGGTGGTGGGTGTGGGGCTGCAGCCAGTATGGTGCCCGAGGGTGCTGCTGCCATGATGTAGGCACTCATGGTGCCCACATATAGCAGCAGCGAGGTGCCTGCCGATCTCGAGCGACCAGTCCAATTTCCTGGAGTGATCCGTTCCCAAGCGGTCGATGGTTTGGGTCATTCGCTCGAATGCCTCCATTTGCCTGGTGTAGTCCCATCTCTCCTGCCTCCTCTCCTGCCGTCTCTCCTCTCTTTTCCTGCCTCCTCTCCTGCTGTCTCTCCTGCCTCCTGCAGGCCTTGGACCTGCATTGTGCTGCCGACTTTTGGTATCCTGCCTCTTCCATTTCCCTAACTATCTGATCGAATACATGCTCATTGTCGCCAGCTCTATCTGGTTTTCTAGGGAGCCCCAGATCTTCATGAAGTCCTGTGCCTCCTTGTATTCCCACTGTCCCCCTCTCTGGTACCTCAGTTTCCCTGGTGACCCCTCCAGTGCCGCAGCCACCTCTGCCTCCTCCCTGCTGGTGTCCTGTGGGGGTTCTGGAGCTCGGGCTCTTTTACTGGTCTGTTAGGTGGACATGGGGGGTGTTGGTGCTGTGCTCTTTCCGTTCTGGCCCCCACCTCCTGCCCTCCCTCCATGGCTGTTCGCTACCGTTGCACCCCCACTCCAGCTGTTCCCCCCACCCATTGTTGTTTCCTTACCCATTTGTGGGGGGCCTCCATCCCCTGTTCAGTGTCCCCCTGTGGGGTGGATAGCTGTGGGTCCAGCAGGTGGTGCTTCTCTTGCTCCATTGTCGTGTCGTGTCTCTCCTCTCCTCTCCCTTCCTGTTCGTTGTCTCGCCTCCTCATTCCCCTGGTGCAGTGTGCCCTTTAAATATCCCTCCTTGTTCTGTTTGTTGGTCATTGCCTGGCAACGACATTGCGTGCCTTCGCCACGGCTGGGGATCGTTGTGTGTGATCACGCCTGGCGGTTGCTTTCAGACATTACTTTAGACCGTTTCCCAGTGGGAATTTTGTTGACCACGGTTCTGGAGGTGGTCCCGTCCTGAGCTCTAGAACCGTGGTTGGCTTTGGCCCTTACGGTGGTTGACTCGGGTGAACATCTGGATGCCGCTGAACAGATGTTCAGGGCTCGTTGACTACGCTGGGGGGTTGTGTGTGATTCAGTGTGGTTGACTGGGATCTCATAACGTCTGAAATTACCCTGTGTTGTAATGTAAAACTTTATTTGAGTTGATGCTTTCTGTGCTTCAGTCTCTATCCAAGGATTAACATCCATAGTTACAGAAGGACTCTTAAAACTGGAATAAAGTACGTGGTGAATGTCTTGAGGTGGGGAAAAAATCCTCCCTATACAAGAATGTCAAGAAGTGTTACTGTTTTTCTGTTTGACCTTGAGATATATACAGATGTAACTTCACTCTTAATTTCCTCTCTGTGTGTACAGAATATAATTATTGAAAAAATTAAATACAATATAGCTTCATTATAATAATAATAAATTATAATAATAAATTTTATTGCGGCCGAAGCCAAAAACATAAAGGAACATACAATATAACACAAAACAGCCAGGAAGACACAGCTTCATTATAAGAATCCCAATTGGACCAGAGGAAAAATTCAGTACATTAGGGTGTTTGCTATAATAGGTTTGGCAACATGTAATTAAAAGAAATGGTTCTTGAAGCTGGGATTGTTATAACCAGGAGGTCTCCTTAACCAGGATTTACTCTAATGAGGTTTGTCTGAACATAGGTGGGAAATGGCTATAATTGGAAAGGAGATCTTTAAAGAAGCATTGCCGATCTGAAGTGTAGGTTGGTTTCTTTTTAAAGGGTTGGGGTTTTTTACATAAATTTAAATGCAAAATTTCAGTGTTGCCAGGTTTTATAAGCCATGCAGTATTTGCATTTTTTTCTTAAAACCCCCACCATCGGAAGTCTCTATTTTGTAAAAATTTCAGTTAGCTTTTTCTTACTTTCGTTGTTGAAAGATTAGTGTTGCAGAAGCTAGCTTTAAAATTTGTACATGAAGAGGACTCAGAAAGCAGAAAACTAAGCAAAATAATAATAATATTTTTTTTAAATAAATTCTAACTTGATTACTTGTTTGAAATCTCATGATTTTTAAGCCAAGTTCTTGATTCTTTGAATACTTGGGACTGGGAATATAGAAAATAATTTGTCGCACTGAACCTAACACTTGGTGTGGGCTGTCAAGGCACATGCCTGTACAGTATTTTTTACATTCTTTTTCTTGACTTGGCATAGAACGCACACTAATAGGAAAGAGACAATAGTAAGCCTGACTAGACACAGTGTAAACACAGGATGTAAACAAGAAGAAAATTTTAAAAAAATCTGTAATCTTTCAGGCAGTATTAATAGTTGCTTGGTGGGAAAAATTGAGGTAGAAGTAACTTTTTAAGTTGACTGCACATGTTTAAAACACAATGTTATGTCTAGTTCTTTTGATTTATCTACTTTTTAAAGTTTAAAACATCCTTTTATTTTCTGTTTATAAAGGCCCAAATTTAATTAATGATTCCTCCTGCTAGTTTTACATTGGCTTCACCACCAAAGACTGTGGGAAAGTTTCACAATGGTCGTTACTCTAATAGATCTGCTTTATGTCTGAAAAGCAGTTTTTCTAATTCTGTGTCATGCATTTCCTTGATTATGCTTTGCACAGCAGTACAGCTACCAAAATAGTCCATCAAGATTTTAAGGAAATTGCCAGGAAACATTTTAAAAAAAACAATAAACAGACTTGAGGCAATTCTTTTCTCACCAGGAGGTATCTTTAATTTTCTCTATCGAAGAAAACTGCCTTTTTTGAGCCTCTGCTAGTTGGGCAATAAATCTCAAAGAACTTATTGTTCTTGCAGTATTAGCTGGCCGAGTACTTATATTTATATTTGACACTCCATTCTTGTAATCACTCTTACCCCACAAAAATAAGAGTGCAGTCCTGACTTCATTGAAGTTGATGGCTAAACTCCCATTGACTCTTTGGTGAAGTCAAGGATGTACCCCGGAGCATTTTTTTAGGTACTAGTTCATTTTGGGTTATCTTTAAACAAGAATTGGCCTCAATTACAAGAGATACTGCAACTTGCTTGTGAGGTATTTGGGACCACATCAATCTCAGCTGCCCCGTCTGTTGTGCTAGGTATTCTGAAAACATGTCACAGCTTAGAAGAGCATGGGAGTTTGGAAAGAAGGTGATGAAAGGAATGGGAAAGAGAATAGGACAGAGAAAGAAGTGAAACTTAGAGTCCAGACCAAGAGAGAGAAAAGGAGAAGAATTAATAGATAAACAAGGTAGAGCAGCAGAGCAGGAAAGGTGCTTCTGTGACCGTTTTTACAAGGACACCCGTCCCCCCACCCCCTGCTTCATGTTCGGGTACGTGTTCTGCTGGTGGAGGCGTCCATTGAAAAGGCCAGCGGGGGGGGGGGGTGTTTCACTCAGTGTTCATCTGTGCGAACGAACACCGTGGGGGGTGGGTGTTGTTTATTCGTGTTCTCATGCAACACCCACCACCACCCACGGGGCCCTCCAGAAAACCGGAGGAGGCTCCGTGGGTGGAGGTGGGTGGGTGATGGGTGTGTGGCCATGTAAAGGGACGCCCACCCACTTCCACCCACTGCGCCAGAACTCCCATCCCTCCACCCACCCCCGTCAGTGTAAAAATGGACTAAAAGGGCACCACACCAGTACTATTTTCAGATGGTAATATCTCTGGGACATCTGCTGTCCCACTGCCAAGTACGATGTTCTGGATGCTGCTGCAGTATGCATGAAGAGAAAGTGGTGTTTGATGGGAAGTATTTTGTTTGTTTCTTAAAGTGACAACAGGCAGGGGGAGGGGAAATGAACAAAGGTAGG
The DNA here is from genome assembly GCA_003113815.1 of Sphenodon punctatus. Classification (NCBI taxonomy): domain Eukaryota; kingdom Metazoa; phylum Chordata; class Lepidosauria; order Sphenodontia; family Sphenodontidae; genus Sphenodon; species Sphenodon punctatus. The sequence continues at coordinate 1,483,339 of QEPC01012575.1, read as the reverse complement.
GTAGGCAAGAATACAAAGCAGAGAAAGTGTGGTGCGGCTGCTGCTTTTCAAAACAAAGTAAACAATCTACTGTGTGAAAGGGTCAGCATGTACTGTGCCTATAAAAGTAATTTAGTTTCCTTGAGATACAATGCACAAAGGCACTAGTGTTCTAAATAACTTTTTCAGCCTGTCCAACCTCAGACAGCTACTTTGTGATCTGGTTTATTTGGCTGATGGGTGACAGAGCCCCTACACATGTACTCAAAGCCATAACCTTTCACATAGCTCTCTTGCTTCTAGGGAATTAAGGAGTCTCCTGTTTTACGTGACACACGCTCTGATCATCTTGTGACTAACTGTAGATTTAATGCTTGGAAAACACCGGACTAGTCCAAGAGGCTCTTTTTTGTTTTTGTTTTTGATTTTTTTGTGGTGGTTTCTGTGCTTGTCAAAACTACATGTCCCTTTCTAAGCCCCAAAAAGAAATGGTTCATGTACTTTATACCTTTCATTTTATGACTATCCTGAATATTGTGACCTTCCTCCATGGTTTTTGTTACTGAGAGAGGATGGAACAAGAACACTTTAAGGAAAGCTAGAGGGCTAGGCATGGAGAACATGGAGGTCAAGAAGACTACTAAAGCTGGGAAAGTCAGGTGAGGGATCAACTGACCAGAAGAGGATTTTTAAATAAAATGGGGGGATAATAGTAGACGGATAAAGACCTGCTGCTGAGGCAGAGTAGCAGACTTGGACAATTGTGCGAGGGTAGAAGGACCCCAGAAGAGAAGGGGACTGACTGGTGTAGGATTGAAGCCAGTGAAGGAGATTGCTTCCCTTTCTAACCCCAGGGTGTTCTGCAGCCAACAGAACAAGGAAGAGTTGAATGGGAATCTCTGGAAATTAAATGACTTATTCCCCACTCAACCATTTACCTGTAGTGGCTAAACAACAGCAAGAAAGAGGGGTTCAAATTCAACCCGAGGGTTTGGGGCAAAAGAGGGAGACAGGAAGTGGACTGGGCAAGATATTGCAATTTACTGGCAATGTTTTTTGAGCTGGAAAGATTTGGTAAGAACGGGATCTTTACAGTCCCTAGGCCCAATGGCAAGAATTTTTCAACTAGGATGTATCATTTGTGATACAAATGATACATTGTGAAGTCATGTTATTTTCTCAAAACAATGGCTACTGAACCCAGTGCAAGAGTGAAAGTGACACCAAGACTTTTTTAGTTCCCTGTAACTCCACGTAATGTATGGCAAGAAACTGCACTGGCTTTTCAGAACAAACCCTACATGGAAATGCCTTACTTTCATTGTTACTGGTTGGCTACTACAACAATGAGTGTCTTTGGATGGATGCAGGGGTGCTCAACCCCAGAGCAAGGCCAGGGATGTATCCCTGTGTCTACCCACTTGCAGCAGCACCTGGGTCAATTTTTAAATGCACTCAACAGCTGCCGTGGCCCGTAGTCCACCCGCACAGCACCCCCCACCTGCACACCATAGAGCTGCAAGCGGATTGGCCGCCAGTCTAGGCTGCCACCTACAGCTCTGTGGCATTGCCCGGGGCAACCCCTGGCCAAGAGTGGAGCTGGATTGGCCATGCACCAAGTAGATGGACGGCTGCTCTGCCTCCAGCTGATGCCCCAAGTTTGGAAAGCCTGCTCAGCTGGCGGTGCTCCGGGATGTCCCAGAGCTCCACTGATGGGGCTGGAGCAGAGCAGTTGTCACCTGGGTGTGAGGCAGAGCAGAGCCATAGGTGCCGTCTGTGTAAAGGCATCCAATGTCACAAAAGTGCCCAGAAACTATTAATTCACTTTGATGTAAGCTGAAATAGCGTGTCAGACTGGGCTTGCATTGCCTTGATGTATGTTGAGTTTCTTGTTTTATGGGTTTGTTTTTCAACACTTTCTGGATCATGTCTCCCATGGGAAGGATTGTTCCAGTTCTATAAACTTCTGATGAGTTTTATGTTAATAGTATTTTCTTGCTTCCATCTGGTCTGTTGAAGGATGCTTTTAAAAAGTGCTTCCTACTACTCTTCGCTCAAGTGTTATGATGCAGAGAAGTGTAGGATACCTGCAAGCATAAATTGTCCATCAGTGTGATGTGTTGCATCTGTTTGCTAGGGACTGTGCTCATGAAATGAAACCATGACAACTGATGAGGCCACAAAGAATGAAGGGGAGGTCCAGACGGCAGCTCTTGCTGAGCAAGGAGAGGATATCACGCCAAATCAAGATCGAGGGGTCCTGAAGGTGAGTCTGTCACATAAGTTAATGTGGCTGGATGCACCTAGCTGAACGTAACATATCTGGACCATTAACACCTCAGTTTACTGTTTTGGATCTTAGGTGCAGGTGTTGGTTTATAATTTCCAACATAGTACAGCTGAGGTTTTCAAAGTCACCTACAGAATTGGAGTACCCACTTCTTATAAAAATAGAAAAGGACCAAATGGCACAGAGAGCAAAACTGCAGTACAGATAATCAGCCTTCATTCTGACTTTCACTTCTATTGTGTGTCTAATTGGATCCTTGACGTTGCATCCACAGCATTTTTGTCTATGAATCACAGGGCTTGTTTATGCTGTAGCTCGGACTGGTCAAGGATACACCCTTCCTGCAGTCACCCATAGCAGTTGTATCACTCCCCAGACTCAGAGACTGCTTATTGTCCACACAGCTGCCCTTTGTGGGCTTGTGTGTGGGTGTCCCAGTATTCAACCAGGGGCAGCAAACTGGCACAAGAAATCCAGTATCCATATATGCATTAAACCTATTTAAGCCATATAAGTCAAAATCAGATGTAGAACTGACCTAAGTCAAGCAGTTCAGGACTAGGAATAAACTGCCAAAAGAGAAAAGTGTTCATGAATGCTCATAGTTTTGTACTGATTGCAGAGGGCTTAACCCAGTACAGGAGCCTAAAGTAGACCAGTCTCTAGCTGTGCTTAGTCTTCTTTTATTCAACAGAACTTTTCCCCTTCCCTTCTTTTTTCTGACTTTAACTTAAAAATTTTACATTTCAGACTGTAGCATGTTATTTGATGATAATACAATATAATGTACTATATGTAATGTGACGTTACATAAACAGCAAATGCACAACATTCCTACTCTAGATTCCTATGACACTTAAGGACATGCGCATATAACTTAAAAACCTTTACAACTATGTAAAACCTCATATGATGGAAAACAATTGCTGTCTATATTTTCAGAACAAATTAATAAAGATCAGTTAAATAAAGCCACTCACTTTTTTGAGTCTGCCATCATAAGATGGAAGGTAGTGTTGAATCTAGGTGTCCAAGTGTTGTAAAGGTTGTCTTGAATAGCAATGACTGTTTGAAGACAGAACCAGCTTCTCTGTGAAAGTTGGAAACTGTAAAATTTGCTCTGGGTTCATTTAGCATTAAAGCTGCAATCAAATCTTAGTTACCAAGCTCTGGAACTTTTTGCAAACACTACATAAATGAGTGTGCTTAAGTCAAATTTGACGGGTATCTGAAACAGTTTGACTAACTGGAACTTCGCCATAAGAAGACTTTAACAAAATGGTACTATATGCTGTCCAATGTTAAAAACAAGCGTATAAAACAAGTATAAATGTGCTGCTACGAATTTTTGTTAAAGCTAGAAACAGTATTCAATCAGATAGAAACTAGTGTGGTGATTTTCATTCTTAACATTCAGTTACAAAAAAGCTAAAATGACAGAGAGAGGCGCTGTGCTTTTGCAGAGGGCTTGCAACGCAAAGATAGGAAGAGCTTCTGGAAAAACCTGAGTCCTGAAAAGCAAGGTTTTCTGCTCCCACCTGCTCTGCAAACCTCTATTAAGTGTTAAGGGTCTATTAAGTGGAAGTTAACTCATTTGCTTTCCATCCAGCATGCTACTGCTTAATGGTTCAAACCCAGCCTTCAGTCCTGAAGAAACTTGATAGACCTTGGTAGATGGAATTCTAAATAAATTAAGGTTAGGCTATCGGCTCTGAACCTGTTTTAATGTTACATTTAATTGACTTGTTCTGGTAGGTGAGGCCTGATAAGGAATCGTGGGAGCTTGTTTCATTGCCCTGCCTTTTTCTAGAAGATTCTGGTTTGTGGTGTGGCTGCTCTGAGCTGTCACAGGGCAAACAAACAGCACTAGCAATGTTTGACTTCAGAACTTCTGCTTGGATAGACATTCACTTGCCTAGTATGGAAGAGCCATAGGAAATGGTCAGGTGAAGCAGCTTGACCACTGAAAGGGCTCCTACTATTTTAATCTTAGGTGTTCTTATCTTTCCTAGATTGTGAAGAGGCCTGGGAAGGAGGACAAGTCCCCTATGATCGGAGACAAAGTTTATGTCCACTACACAGGAAGGTTGGCCAATGGGAAAAAGTTTGATTCCAGCCATGATAGGAATGAACCATTTATCTTCAGTCTGAGCAAAGGTAAGAGGAGCAAGGGGAGTCTTGGGTATCCAAATTGGGTTTCTGCCAACTAATGATGTTTTTTACACACAGCTTTGCTTTCAGAGAGACAGTGGGTGGAATCCAACAAGACAATAGTCCACATTAGCCTCACCAGGCATGTTCCTGCATGCCTTTCTATTAGGTGTCCACCATGTGGTCACCACAGAGCTGTCACTCATGTTGGATTCCAGGGATATCCCAGGCCCACCATGTGGACCAGTCAGGGCTAATGGGTGTCCACGTCTCATCAGTTAGGTTTGTCCACACCCTCTCTGGATCCAGGTTCACCAGCACATAAAGTCCTGCCTAGCACGCCCAGCCAACTGAGAGGTGGGAGTGGTAGCAATCTCCCTCCCCTGCAACTGCATCAGTCTCAGCTGAGAGGCGTGCTAGAGCTCTCCCCCTGCAGTCTCCCTCCTCTGTAGCCTCTCAGCTGAGAGGCAGGGAGGGAGATCTCTAGCATGCCTCTCAGCTGGGAAGCGGCAGCGATGAGGGAGATCGCTAGCGCCACTGGTGGAAGTTGCCGTAAGCACATGAAATACAAGCAGGGGACTGCCCATTTATTAGACTCTCCTGTAAGATGTCAACAAGTTTTTCAGGTAATTTGGCATACCCCTTGTGCCTAGTTCTCAAACTGGGGGTGCAGAAGCTGTTCTAGGGGACCTAGACGGCCGCCTAGAGCGGCAGATTGGGGGGNCCTCACCTTCTCTCCCCCATTGGTAGCAAAGCCCCAGCGGCCACCCGTCCTGACTTGGTTCCCTGCCCTGGGCCCCCCCTTCCGGCTAACACATGCCCCCTCCTCCCCTCCACAGCAGCAGCGATGATCGGGCTGGGAGATAAGGCTGTTTGTTTACAAACCGCTCCTCCCCATGTGCCGATCAGAAGGTTGTAGGCTCGTAAAGAAGGTTCTTCGAGATGGCACCAAACATTCTCACAACTGGGTTGTGCATGCTCGCCCTATTCAAATAATAGACCTTGTGATGGTCTCAAGTTCCTGTAGTATAAAAAGTGCGCTCGCCCCCAGAATGACAGTTCCTTCCAATCCTTTCTAGAAATAGAAGGAAAAATTCTATGCAAGGCTGGAAGGGTGGGTATTTGTGAGAATGTTCGGAGCCATCTCCAAGAACCTTATTTACAAGATAGCAGCCTTCTGTTCTTCTTCGAGTGGCTCCTCACATGCTATTTTTACTAAATATGAATGTGCTTGTGTGATCAAGTATTGTTAATAGCATGCAGCTATTTTGATGTGGCCCAGAGGTTTTGTATGTTTTTTAAATATGTGAACAGGATTTTTTTATCCTGCTATGGCACTACCACCGATGGAGAGAGAGCGAGTTGTCCTCCTGGAGTCCCATCCACTTACTGGAGGAGATGCTAGTAGGAGGTTTCTCTCAGTTTCCAAGTGGCAGGGTTTTATTCTGCAGTATCTCTTCACAAACCAGATGACCACACTCTTTCCAAATTCCTTTGCGTATTCTTCTCATGCTCCCTGTAACAGTTGCTAGTGGAGAGCGCAGTTTCTCCAAATTGAAACTAATAAAGATATACCTACGCTCCACAATGACACTGGAGAGGCTAATGGGTCTTGCAACAATATCAATAGGGCATGAGTTAGCCCAAACCATGAATCTTAAGGAAGCAGTTCATGTCTTTTGCATCCAAGAAGACACGGAAAGCACCACTGTGATCACCCGCAAAAGAGAGTGTGACACAGTCACTGACCTGGTGGGGATTGATAATCATTTTTTAAACACATTTTTAGATGTGTTATGCATGCACTTGCATGTAATGTGTTATTACTGTTTAATAAAACTAAATTTTAGAACAGCAGTTGTGTGAATGAGTATATTTTTGCCCCATCTCTTAAGCCCTGCCCATCCCTAAAGCCCCGCCCACTTTCGGTTCTGGGAGCACGGCGTGCACATACTTCACACCCCTCCACTCGGGGGGGAGGGACGCCAAGTTTTGTCTTCGCCTAGAGCGGCAAAATGTCTTGGGACAGCCCTGCTTCATGGAATACCTTGCTGTTGGAGGCCACTGACCGGACAGCTCTGAGGCATCCGCTCCCTCAGCAACGGCCCCCTCAGGCCTCCATGGTTTACAGAAGACCTGAGGTTTCTGAAACAGGAGGGGAGGCAGTTGGAGTAACAGTGGTGCCATTCGTGTACTGAAGCTGACAGATTGCAACATAGACCAGTTTACGCGCCTATGCTGTAGCTGTAAGGGCAGCAAAAAAGGAGGTTTTTTCTGCCCATATAGCCTCTGCAAAATCTCATCCAGCAGAGCTTTTCCGGGTGGTGAGGGGGTTGGTCGGTTTGGTGATTATTTTGCAGAGAAAATCGCTCAGATTCACCACAACTTCAACGCTGCACTTATTGCAATGCGTGATCCAGAGGTTGTGGAAGCCCCGCCTTGTCCAATTTCATGGAATCAATTTCAGTCGGTGTCGTCCACTAGGGCAGGGAATGTCCTTGGGGCTGTTAGGGCCACCTTTTGTGAACTTGACCCATGCCCATCCTGGCTGGTTAAGGCCAGCCAGGAGACGGTGGAGCCGCTGCTGGAGGAGGTGATCAGTGCCTCCCTTCAGGAGGGCAGAGTGCCGGGCTGCCTCAAAGAGGCGGTGGTGCGACCTCTGCTCAAAAACCCATCATTTGACGTTGATTCCTTTGACAGTTATCGGCCGGTCTCTAACCTTCCCTTTTTAGGGAAGGTTATTGAGCGAGTGGTGGGCCAGCAGCTGCAGGGGCACCTAGACCGCACTAGCTATCTTGACCCCCTCTCAGTCCAGTTTTCATCCAGGCTATGGCACGGAGACTATGCTTGTGGCCTTGGTTGATGACCTTCGCCGTGATTTAGATCAGGGTTGATAACCCTGTTAATTTTGTTAGATCTGTCAGTTGCTTTTGATACCGTTGACCATGAGATGTTGGTGACTCGCTTGCGGGATCAAGCTGGAGTGGGTGGGATTGTCCTTGACTGTTTCCGCTCTTTCCTAACCGGGAGGACTCAGCGTGTGGTGCTCAGGGATTGCTGTTCACCTCCACGGGACCTCACATGTGGTGTCCCACAAGGTTCTTTTCTGTCCCCGCTCTTGTTTAATGTGTATACGCAGCCACTCGGCGAGGTTCTTGAGATGGTATGGGGTGCGGTGTCCTCAATATGCTGATGACATCCAACTCTACCTCTTGTTTTCATCTGGTCCAGACCCAGCAGTCTCGGTTGTTGGGTATTGGATGAGGGTGATCCACCCTCCGCTGGTATCCCAGGTCTGTAGTCTGGGTGTACTCCTTGATCCGCAGCTCTGCCTGGATTCCTAGATGGGGGCTGTGGCAAGGAATGCGTTTCGCCATTTATATCTGGTGCGACAGCTTCAGCCATATGTTTCAGAGAGTGACCTGGCTACCATCATTCATGCTTTCATCACTTTGAGATTGGACTATTGCAATGCGCTCTACCTGGGGCTACCTATGGTGAGAGTCCGGAGACTGCAGCTAGTGCAGAATGCAGCGGCCCGTCTCCTTACAGGGGCAGGCTGCTGTGAGCACATTACACTGGTGCTCCGGGCTCTGCACTGACTGGCTGTAGTCTTCCGGGCCTGATTCAAGGTATTGGTTTTGACCTATAAAGCCCTATACGGCTTTGATCCAACTTATCTGTGGGACCGCCTCACCCTCCACGCTCTGGAGCAGCCTCTGCGGTCCGCTGGGAGCACCCTTCTTGAGGTCCCCCCTGTGGCCCGGGGAGCTACTATGGGGAGGGCAATCTCGGTAGCCGCACCTAGGCTGTGGAACTCCCTCCCGGTTAAGATCCGGGTGGCCCCAGATCTCCCCACCTTCCGTCATATGTGTAAAACCTGGCTGTTCTGCCTGGCTTTTGGCGAGAGAAATGGGATGTAGGGTGGGATGAGAGGGTGATGAGGGGCGGGGGGGAGAGTTGGTTGTGGAAGGGGGGAGGGTTTGTTGTTCAGTACTTTCCTTTTTAAGAACATAAGAAGTGCCATACCGGGTCAGACCAATGGTCTATCTAGCCCAGCATCCTGTCTCCGACAGTGGCCTATCACAGTGGCTTGGGAGAAGCACCCAGCAGGACATAATGGGGGATCCATTCCCTGTCGTGTTCCCCCAGCTCCCGTCATGTTCCCTGATCCTGTCTGGCTAATAGATAAGAACATAAGAAATAGATAAGAACATAAGCATGTGTTTAATAAGAACATAAGAATGTGTTTAATGTATTTGTGTTTTTAATTGTGTTATTTTTAGTTTTATATTTGTTTACTGTGTTGTGAGCCGCCCTGAACTGCTTGGAGCAGCAGGGCCAAGGTAAAAATGTTTTAATAAATAAATAAATGTATTTATTTATTTATATAAAATAAATAAATATAAATATATTGAAATCTTCCGCTTAATATGCAGCAGCAGTAAAAAAAGCAAACAGAATTAAGAATAGAGAATAAAACAGAAAATGTCATAATGCCACTGTATAAATCTGTGGTGTGATCACAACTTGAATATTATGTGCAGGTCTGGTCTTCCTATCTCAGAAAAGATATAGTAGCACTGGAAAAGGTACAGAAAAGGGCAATCAAAATGATTAGGGGTATAGAATGATTTCTGTATGGGGAGAGGCTTGACAGGTTAAGGGCCCTTTAGTGTGGAGAAGAAATGACCGAGATGGGATGTGATAGAAGTTTATAAAGTCATACTTCCTTGCAAGCCCGCAGGATTGTGTTATCCGGGCCATGGCAAATCTGGTGCACGCCTTAATGGTAGAAAGGCAGAAGAGCTTAGCAGGAAAGCATGACTGAAAGCAGGGCTGGTGGAAAACTAAGAAATACTTAAGCCAAGCATTGTATTTATTACCTTGTGGGATACAGAATTCAGCTGTCTGTCAGATATATACAGAGGTATTAGTAATTATGGTTGATATGATTATTTTCTCACTTTAATATATAATGTTACTAAATTATTTAATTTGCATAAAATGTATAATATATGGCAAATGTACTTTTATTTTGTAATCAATTTTTATGTTGTTGACTCATTTTGTCTAGACCTATGGTCACAACAAATAACATATTGATTGAAATTGATAAAATCATGAGTGGCATGGAACAAATAAATAGGGAGTTGTTGTTTACCCTCTCTAATAGTTTTAAAACTAGGGGGTTCTCCATGATGCTAATTGGCAGCAGATTTAAAACAAAAAAGTATTTTTTTCACTCCACATAAAATTAACTTGTGGAAGTTGTTGCCAGAAGATGTGGTCAAGACCAGTAGCACAGCGAGGTTTAAGAAAGGATTGGATAAGTTCTTGGAGGATAGGTCCATTAATGGCTATTGGCCAAGTAGGTATGCGCGCCGGGAAGTAACCTCTGACTGTCAGGAGCTGGGACTGAACAGTGGGGAACGGATCACTCCTTTTGACCTGTTAGTTAACTACTTTGAAGTGGCCACTCTTGGAGACAGGATGCTGGGCTTGATGGACCACTAGTCTGACCCAGTATGCACTTCTTTTGTTCTTAGGGTAGGAAGGGGAGAGGAAGAGAGGGAGCAAGATCCATGTGTGTGTGGTGTGAGCAGGGGCCTCAACTACAACAGACAAATGGAAGGAGGAACAAAAAGATCCATCGTGGTGCACATGGCAATAAGCGTGTGTTTGTTTGTTTGTGGGCTTTTCTTTAAAGGGCCTGTACATGTCCATTCTGTTTGTATGGCCCTTAAATATACAGATTGGAAACTTTAGTTTCTGCAAAGGCCTCACAAGCCCTCACAAATCCACTTTAAGTTTCTATTGAATATTCACAGACCCCTTAGATTGTAAAGTTTCTGTGCCCTGGTCTATAGGATCTGAGGGTCTTGGGACAAAAGTACTATACTTGCCTATGTTCATCTCTTACTATAGATCCAGTGTCCAATCAGTCCTTTTCTATGGCCCTTTTCAAACGGACGCCCCCCCCCCCGCCCGCCCGCCCACGTGTGCGGGGGGGGGCACCTGTTTGAACATCACAGTGGGTGCGAGGGGGATGGGTGGGCATCCATGCGAATGCCGCAGCCAGTGGGTGGGGGGTGCGTGCGCACTCCTGCTCCACCCATCACCCGCATACAGAGCAACAGGCACCAACGCCAGATGCTCCATACGTGGAGATGGGTGGAGGTGGGTGGGCGTCTGTGGGCACGCACCGCCCACCTTCCACACTGGCCCCACACACACACACCTGCGCCCCTTTGAAAAGGGCTTCTAATAGCTTGTTTCATACAGACTTATTTGGAGCTGTTGCATTGCCCCTCTTTTTGGCTTCCAGATACCTGCAGCAACCCTGCAGGTATAATTTCCTCGGTTCTGCCGTAGTGCTTAAATAGCACCAGTTTTCTGCATGCTTTCTTTAATGGGGTCAATGTCAGGGACAGAAACTGAAATAAAATGTAAAGGTTGTGTGTATGAATGTATGTCATAATAGTTTCTTCAGTAGAATACACTTCAAATTGTTGTAGGTGATAAGTGAGAATTTGATTTGAAGGATTCTGCACAGTAGTTGGTTGCTTGGCTATTATCGCCTAAAGTACAGATGCAGTGGCCTACTTAAAATCCCTCTCTCTCTTAGGTCAGGTAATAAAGGCATGGGACATCGGAGTCACCACCATGAAGAAAGGAGAGATCTGCCACTTGCTATGTAAACCAGAGTATGGATATGGTTCTGCCGGCAGCATCCCAAAAATCCCCTCCAATGCAACCCTCTTCTTTGAGGTAAGTATATGCACATAAGTGAAGGGAATGAGGGAACAAGAATCATATGGTCAACAGGGTGGAGTAAGTAGTTTGTGTGGAGTCGACCTATTGCTGCTGGACTGTTGAAAAGTGCAGCCCTCTATACCTTATCCACAGGACCAGCCTCCATGGGCCCATGGTCAGTGTGGTGGAAGGTGGTTTCCCAAAGGAAATACTGGACCTGGTAACCTCAGGAGCAGTACTCAGGGCAAGTACTTCTGTAAGGCTGTACTCTAGCGCAGAGGCCTTGGCCCATCACCAGGCCCTGCACCCTCTACCTTGGACATGTCTCACCATCCCACCTCTTGCTTCAGGCCCTGCTTTTTATAAGGTCAACTCTGTTTATTTATATGCTGGTGTGGGAGAAACTAGTAGACTTTGGTAGCCCTGCCAGACTTCAGGGCTGCTGTAGCAGGAAGGCATCCCTGGGGCAAGGATTTATGCGCTTCCTAATCCCCAATCTTTTTGCTGGTGGGAAAGGGTGAGGTAGAATTGGACAGCCCTGCTCATCTCCTTGGCAGTGGTTGTTTTTGTGGAGTGCTTCCTCTCTGAGTCCTGTCCACCAGCCAACAAGGAGGAGTGGGGGTCTCTGTGCTCTCCCCCCCACCCCACCCCCACCCCAAAGCAGACCACCATATCAAAAAAAGCCTTGGTAGAGAACCAGCTGTGGGAATTGGATCACTTGGCTCTCCCTTCAGCACCAAAGGAATCTCTAGGGGACAGAAGGTGAGAATGTCCCTGTACTCCAACAGGGCTTTGGAGAGTCTAACAAAAGAAAAGTGATCTTCAGGAGGCTTGCAGGGACAGAGTAATCCTTCCTCCCACCTGCTTCATGGGCTGGGCTACCAGGGCAATTCCCAGCACAAGGGGACTGCTGCCGTTTCCCTCGTTCTGCTCTTCCACTTTACATTGCTATGAGGGAGAGACCTTCCCCTCTCCTCGCCCCCCCCCCGCCCCCCAGCTTACAGGTAAAGAGGCTGCTTAACTTTACATGGGCTGGCTGCTAGAGTGTGTTTATGTCTGTGAATAGCTATTGGAGCACAACTGTGGGTATTTTCAGATGTGATGCTACCATAGGTGGCCATGCTTACCCTGGCGTGACCAGCCATGGTGGTGTCACATTTGTTCCTGACTGCCAGATGTTAACCGCGGACGGAAGCAAACACTCCCCGGACTGTGGCAGGATTAATTCCAGGTTGTGTGCTCGGCTCCCTGCCACCTCACAACCCAGAGTTAGTCTTGCCACGGTCTGAGGAAGCCATCCCTGGACCGGGGTTGAGCGTGCCATCATGTACGATGACCCGCTTTACCTAACTCTGGCTGGAGCTTTTCCAGGCGGGCACAGTGGCCTCATAGGCTGCTGCACCCACCCATCAGGGAGGAGGTGTGGCCGTGCTGAACAGCATGGGGGGGCGGGACTGTGCGGATGACATCCACACATCGCCCCCTCTCCAGCACCGGCCACTGGCATGTTTGTTCAGCAGCAGAGCCAGATCCTGCCTGGGGTGAGGGCTCTCAGCCCGGGCAGGATCACAGTGTGGCGGCGACTAATGCCATCACGTCTGAAAATTCCGGAAAGCATTTGATAAGGTCCCACATAAAAGACTCTTGAGAAAATTAAATAGTCACGGGATAGGAGGTAGTGTCATACTATGGATCGGTAACTGGTTAAAGGATAGGAAGCAAAGAGTAGGACTGAATGGTCAGTTTTCACAGTGGCAAGATGTAAAAAGTGGTGTGCCCCAGGGATCTGTATTGGGACCGGTGCTGTTTAATGTATTCATTAATAATCTGGAAAAGGATGTTAACAGTGAGGTGATCAAATTTGCAGATGACACCAAGTTATTCAACGGAGTTAAAACATGAGCAGACTATGAAGAACTGCAACAGGATCTTATGAGACTGGGTGCATGGGCATCTAAATGGCAGATGAGATTTAATGTGGACAAGTGCAAAGTGATGCACATAGGGAAAAATAACCCAAATTATGAGTACACAATGCTGGGTACTAAGCTAGGAGTTACCACTCAGGAAAAGGATCTGGGGATGATTGTGGACAATACACTGAAATCCTCAGTCCAATGTGCAACAGCAGTCAAAAAAACAAACAGAATGTTAGGAGTTATTCGCAAAGGGATAGAGAAGAAACCTGAGGATTTAATAATGCCTCTATACAAATTGATGGTTCGACCGTACCTGGAATATTGTGTGCAGTTCTGGTCGCCCCATCTCAAAAAAGACATCGCTGAACTAGAAAAGGTACAGAGAAGGGCAACGAGAATGATAAAGGGTAAGGAACGGCTTCCGTACAAAGAGAGGCTTGACAAGCTGGGTCTCTTCAGCTTAGAGAAGAGAAGACTGAGAGGGGACATGATAGAGGTTTATAAAAT
>QEPC01012575.1:1394164-1467438 GCA_003113815.1 Sphenodon punctatus | reverse complement strand
CAGAGAAGGGCAACGAGAATGATAAAGGGTATGGAACGGCTTCCGTACAAAGAGAGGCTTGACAAGCTGGGTCTCTTCAGCTTAGAGAAGAGAAGACTGAGAGGGGACATGATAGAGGTTTATAAAATCTTGAGTGGTGTGGAATGAGTAGATAGGGAACGGTTATTTACCCTCTCAAATAGTACTAGAACTAGGGGACACTCCCTGAAACTAGCTGCCGGCAGATTTAAAACACAGTAGGGCTGTTACATAAGGAATCGCGCTCCACTCCCTGACAATCACAGCAAGCTGCTTCAAGCTGTCTCCCCTGGAATTTGGAGTTTATTACAGTTAAAAGTTATGATACGTCATGTAAGGCAACAGTGCCAATTGAGATGGTAGAAGAAGGGGGGATTAAATTATTATCCTGGAATATTGCAGGTTGTAAACATAGGGCAAGGGACCCGGATTGGGTGAAATTTCTAATGGAGTTCGATGTTGTTCTCCTACAGGAAACCTGGCTATTACAAGGTCAGAGTGTCCACATCCAGGGGTTCAATAATTATTGCCAGGGGGTGACAAAACATAGTAAGAAGGGTAGGCCATCGGGTAGTTTGGCGATTCTTATCTCGGAGGGCTACAGGGATACTGTTGTAGAGGAATTGGTGGGTGATGCAGCCTACCAACTGCTCAGATGGGAGACTGATTCTGGATGTAGCCTTCTGCTTCTGAACGTTTATGTCCCTCCCATGCAATCTAGCTATTTTGACCTGGAGGTCTGGACTAAACTGAAGGATCTGATAGGCTGGATGCTGGAGGAATCTCCCAGAGCAGTCCCAGTTATTGCAGGTGACTGGAAGGCAAGGGTAGGCGATGATAGCACCCTCGATCTTGATCAAAGCATAACACTGTTAGACCTATATCCAAAAAGGAGTTCGAGTGACCCTATAATAAATGAGCAAGGAAAGCAGATGCTTGAAGTAATTGAAGCCAGCAGGCTGCTTATACTCAATGGAAGGGGGGAGGATGCCTCAGGGGGGGATTTTACTTTTATTAACTGCAATGGGAGAAGTATGGTGGACTTTCTACTGATTGATTATAGCCACTATGAATACTTCACCAATTTTCAAGTATTAATTCGACCAGAAAGCGATTACATGCCGCTGTTGGCAGTGATCAGGACGAGGACTGGTGGAGGGGGGAGAATGAGGACAGGTCCTGTCGCCCCAGGCGGATTAGTAAGATGCCGGAGGAGATGGAGCACTCAAGTGGCCATGGAAGCCTGGTATTTGCTCCATGGAGATGACATGATTAAACTCCAGCACGAAATGCTTGTAGAAGGACAAGAGGACATCCAGCCCTTCTGTAAGAACTACAAATTGATTGTAGATGGTCTGGGGCTCCAGGTGCTGTCAAGGTGGATTAAGGTAAGGGGTTACGCCCCAGAGAGTTAGTATGATGCAGAATGTAATCAGGGGAAACAGATGCAAGCGTGAGCCAGATGCCGATGGTTGAGGTCTTTCTCAGTGGTTCATAGGCAGGAATATCTTAGATTGCAATCTCAGTATAAGACTTTAATAAAGACTAAGAAAATCCTATATAGCCAGAGAATATGGGTGTCACCGGGGGGGGTCGCTAGCAGGGTCCTCACTCGTTCACACCTCACTCGCTCGTTGCCCACGGTCACCCCACACAGGGTTCGGAACACTCGTGGACTAATGCCCGTCAGGATAGAAGTGTGGCCATCACCTCCGATTAAGGAGAACAGGCCTCTATCATCATAGGGCGCCACTGAGTGGGGTTTCCAAGGCCTGCCCCTTTGCACGCAGTAACACGCTTGCGGAGGGTAGAGGGTAAGAGGGACACAAGGTAGGTACAGCCCGTGGGGGGTTGGGTACGGGGGACCCCACAGGAGAAGGGACACGGGGTTTACAGGCAACAGGAAAGGATCCACAGGGTTGAAATCATGGAGGGGGAAGGGCACGGGGAGCGCACACGCACACACACAATACTCCACTTCTCTCACTCACCACGCTTACCAGGAACACAAGGAAGGGTTGCTCAGACTCTCGGGGCTCACACGTTCTCCACACTCCACGCTCAGTTTCACTCGCTCTGTCTCTCTCTCTCCACCAAATTGTCGGCCAGTTTCCCAATCACCAGCGCCGCTTGTCTGGCGGCGCTGGCTTAAGAACCTAAAGCCCCGCCCCTGTGCGTGCACGCAGCCGCTCCGAGCGGCGCACCAGGGGCGGGGGCAGCCCTACACGGGGCACGTGGTGAGGGGGCGTGACTTCGTTCCCTGGGACGCACGCCGAACGTGCGTGCGTCGCCAGGGGCGGGGTTTGATGTGCCGGGGAGAGCGGGGCCTGATCTGACAGCCCCGGCAGCGGCGCTTGTCTTGGGGGCACTTTCTTGGGGCGTGAGTGCAGCGTCCTCCTCCCCCGCATTCCTCCCGCTTGCCCACGAGCCCTAACAGTACCCCCCCCCCGAGGCCACCGGCCCCGGGAATTGAGTGGTCCAGGTTTAAGGGGGTGACGAAGATGAAACGCTCGGAGTAGCCGTGGAGCCGATACTTGCTGTGCTGGTTCCCACGAGCGCTCAGAGGGGCCATAGCCTACCCAATCTATGAGGTAATGAAGACGTCCCCGAATGCGTTTGGCGTCGAGGATGGCTTGGACTTCATACTCGGGGCCGGCGGCCGTTATCAATGTTGGTTCTGGAGCTGAGCCTGCGGTATCGCGATGCGCCGGTTCCGCTCGTTTTAGGAGGGAGACATGGAATGTAGGGTGTATTCGAAGATTGGGAGGGAGTTTCACCGTGTAGGTGACCTCGTTCACTTGTCGTAAGACAGGGAAGGGTCCTATAAACTTGACATCTAATTTGGAGGTGGGACGAGGTGACGGGTAGTGACGTCGGTTGATCCATACTAAGTCTCCTGGCTGAAAGGGCGGTGCCTCCTTTCTATGTTTATCTGCTTGGGCCTTGTATTGTTGACGTGCCTGTTGCAGAACAGTTCGGGCTATGGTTTGTGCTTCATGAATCTTGCGGACCATCGCGCCGGCGGCGGGGACCACTGTTGATGGCGTCTCGATGGTTCCTAATTGGGGGTGGAAGCCATAAGTAAGAAAAAATGGAGAATTCCCCAACGACGCATTAGGCGCATTGTTGTAGGCGAACTCGGCCAGGGGGAGCCAGGTGAACCAGTCATCTTGTAAATAGTTGATATAACATCGAAGGTATTGTTCCATATTTTGGTTCACCCGCTCCACCTGGCCGTTCGCTTGGGGATGGTATGCTGTGGTAGGGTGGAGCGTGACATGTAAAGACTGGAACAGGGCTTTCCAGAAGCGGGACGTGAATTGGGTTCCCCGATCGCTAAATATTTCTCGGGGACATCCGTGTAGTTTAAATACGTGCCTGATAAACAGAAGGGCGGTGCGCCTGGCGGAAGGAAGTCCCTTACAAGCGACGAAATGAGCCATCTTGGTGAGATGATCTACCGCCACAAGAATGGTGGTATATTGGCGAGAGGGTGGTAATTCTACGACGAAATCTAATCCGACTCGCTGCCAAGGTCCTTGTGGTAGGGGGAGGATTTGGAGTAACCCCGTAGGGGAGTTCCGAGGGGTTTTCGTTTGGGCGCAAATAATACAATTGGTTACATGCCGGCGGGCATCCTGATTCATAGTTGGCCACCAAAAGGAACGTTGGAGGAGTCGTTGGGTTCTTTCTATCCCCGGGTGTCCTGCAGTTGGACCGTCGTGATGGGCCCACAAGACTTGAGATCGGCAGGAGGGTGGAACAACTATTTTGTCCTCATGCCATTGCAACCCATCCCTCAGCGTTTCTTCGGAGGGAAGTTCCTGACGTGTGGCGGTACGAAGTTCATTTAGGGACATAAAGGTGGCTGCAAAAGTTCGTCCTTCTAGGATTCGTTCAGTCGTACGTGATTCTTGCGGGGCCTCCTCGGTATAGCGGGACAAGGCATCTGCTAATACATGAAGGCGGCCGGGTCGATAACGTATCCGAAAGTCAAAGCGGGCAAAAAACAGTGCCCACCGGGCATGTCGGGCGTTGGCAATGTGGGCCGTTTGTAAATATGTAAGGTTTTTGTGGTCTGTTATTACGGTAACGGGGTGCCGAGCCCCTTCCAAATAGTGTCTCCAGTTGTCAAAAGCGGCTTTAATGGCCAGAAGTTCCCGATCTAAGATGGAATAGTTGCGTTCAGCGGGGGTGAGTTGTCGGGAGTAATAGGCGCACGGGAGGGGGGTGCGGGCGTCCTCGGCCGCTTGCAATAACACCGCCCCTATCGCGCGGCCTGAGGCGTCGGCTTCCACAAGAAATGGTTTTTCAAAGTCGGGGTGTTGTAACAATGGAGCAGAGGTGAAAGCTCGTTTTAAGAACTCAAAACTCCATTGTTGTTCCTTTCCCCAATGGTATACTTGTTGTTTTTTCAATAATTGTGTCAAAGAAGCGGTAATTTCAGCGTAATGTGGGATATAGTGACGGTAGTAGTTGGCGCTACCAAGAAAACGCTGGAGAGGTTTTACGGCCTTGGGAGGGGGCCAATCCTGGAGGGCCTTTACCTTTTGGGGATCCATCATCACCCCTTGGGGGCTGATGATGAACCCCAGGAAGCTGATTGTGGTCACATGGAAAAAGCACTTCTCCCTTTTACAGTAGAGTTTGTTGGCCCGTAACCGCTGCAATACCTCTCGCACTTGTCGAATGTGTTCTTCAAGGGATGTAGAGTAGATCAGAATATCATCCAAATATGCGATAACGTAGATATCTAAAATGTCTCGGAAAATATCATTGATTAGATGTTGAAAGGTGGCGGGGGCGTTTGCTAATCCGAATGGCATAACACGATACTCAAACAGCCCATAACGTGTGCGGAAGGCGGTTTTCCACTCGTCGCCCTCTCGTACTCTTAGTAAGTTGTACGCCCCCCTTAAGTCTAGCTTAGTAAACAGCCGAGCTCCTTGTAACCGATCAAGGAGCTCTGGGATCAAGGGGAGTGGGTACCTGTTTTTTATCGTCATGCCATTAAGGGCTCGGTAGTCCACGCACGGTCGTAACCCGCCATCCTTTTTGGTGACAAAGAAAATGGGAGCCCCTGCGGGGGACGTAGAGTGACGAATAAATCCTTGTCGTAAATTATCGTCTAGATATGTTCGCAGGGTTCGCAGTTCCGGGCCGGCCAGAGCATAAATTCGTCCAAAAGGAGGTTCGGCTCCGGGTATCAAGTCGATCGGGCAATCATAGGGCCGTCGCGGCGGTAACTCTGTGGCTTGGGTTTTGCTAAACACATCGAAAAAGTCTTGATAGACTGTCGGAAGCTCTGCTTCTCCTTCGGGAGGGAGCGAGGAAACAGTGGCATAGCCAGCCATCAACGGTTTTGGACGAATGCACTCTTGTCGACAAGAGGGGGTTTCAAAACGTAACTGTCGTGTAGACCAGATGATGTACGGGTCATGCCGCTGAAGCCACGGGGCCCCTAGGACCACTTGAAATAGGGGGGTACATACTACATCGAAAGCTAATTGTTCATAGTGCGTCCCTATGGCACACTCCAATGGAATAGTACTCAAGGTTACTGGGCCTGATATCAACGGAGATCCGTCGATCGAGTGCACTGCCTCCGGCAGTATTTTGGGCTGGGTAGGGATGGCCCATTTGGTAGCCAAATGGCCATCAATAAAGTTTCCGGAGGCGCCGGAGTCTATTAAGGCCCAAACGACCAATGATTTCCGAGGGAGCAACCCTAGCATCAGGGGGACCCGGAAATGGGGACCTTGAGCAAGGGAATTATCGGGGATTTTTACGAACTGGAGGGACGAGGCGGCCCCTGCCCGCCTCGGCCCCGCGCATTTCCCGCCTCTCGTCGATGAGGGGGCAAGGCGGGGCATTCCCCAATAAAGTGGGATGGTTCTCCGCAATAGAAGCAGGAGCGAGACGATCGCCGTCGCTCTCGCTCCTCTCGGGACAAGGGTCCTCGGGAGGCCCCCAATTGCATTGGTTCGGGTTCCGAACTTCTTGGGGGGCTAGCGGATCGGAAGGGCCTAGAGGGTGCTAGCCGGGGCTCCTGCCTCCTCTCCCGCTTTCGTTCAAGTAATCGCTCTTCGATTTGTAGCGATAAATTGGCTAAAGCTTCCCAAGTGGTAGGGGTGTCAACCAAGGCTAGTTGGTCCTTGATTTCTTCCCCGATCCCCCGTCGGAACATTACCTTAAGGACCTTATTGGGCCACTGTAGTTCTAGTGCTAATTGTTGAAACTGTGTAACATATTCTAATACCCCTCCCTTTCCTTGACGGAGGGTCAGGATAAGGGCTTCTGCGTCTCGGGCTCTATGCGGGTGGTCGAATAAGAAAGCGAATTCCTTAACAAAGTCTTCGTAGTGAGCGAGGAGCGGGCTATCCCCTTTAAGGAGGGTGGTTGCCCACTCCAACGCGGTACCCCCTAGGTTCCCTATAATAAAGGCGACCCTTTGTTCCTCACTGTGATAGGTCGCGGGTTGTACCTTGAAGGTGAGACAGCAAAGTGCCATAAACCCCTGAAAGGCGTGTCGGTCCCCTAAAAATTTTTCTATGTTGGGGCCTTTAGGCTCCCGCGGGGTCATCGGGAATGGCCCGGCCATCGGAGGGGGAGGCGCGACCGCTGCTACGGGGGCGGCTGCTCCCTGCAGTTGGCCCACTGTTGTAGCTAAGTCTCCCTGTTGGGCTTGTAGGTCCTTTACCTCCATGGCCAAAGATTGGACAGCCCGGACAAGCTTGGAAATTTCCGTGGCCACATCCATAGTTTCACAAGCCCGTACCTGGGCCAGGGGATGCTGGTGATTTCTGTCACCGGGGGGGGTCGCTAGCAGGGTCCTCACTCGTTCACACCTCACTCGCTCGTTGCCCACGGTCACCCCACACAGGGTTCGGAACACTCGTGGACTAATGCCCGTCAGGATAGAAGTGTGGCCATTACCTCCGATGAAGGAGAACAGGCCTCTATCATCATAGGGCGCCACTGAGTGGGGTTTCCAAGGCCTGCCCCTTTGCACGCAGTAACACGCTTGCGTAGGGTAAAAGGTAAGGGGGACGGAAGGTAGGTACAGCCCGTGGGGGTTTGGGTGCGGGGGACCCCACAGGAGAAGGAGCACGGGGTTTGCAAGCAAGAGAAAAGGATCCACAGGGTTGAAATCACGGAGGGGGAAGGGCACGGGGAGCACACACTCACACACACAACAATCCACTTCTCACACTCACCACGCTTACCAGGAACACAAGGAAGGGTTGCTCAGACTCTCGGGGCTCACACGCTCTCCACACTCCACGCTCGATTGCACTCGCTCTGTCTCTCTCTCCACCAGAATTGTCGGCCAGTTTCCCAATCACCAGCGCCGCTTGTCTGGCGGCGCTGGCTTAAGAACCTAAAGCCCCGCCCCCGTGCGTGCGCGTAGCCGCTCCGAGCGGCGCACCAGGGGCGGGGGCAGCCCTACACGGGGCACGTGGTGAGGGGGTGTGGCTTCGTTCCCTGGGACGCGCGCCGAACGTGCGTGCGTCACCAAGGGCGGGGTTTGGTGTGCCGGGGAGAGCGGGGCCTGACCTGACGGCCCCGGCGGCGGCGCTTGTCTTGCGGGCTCTTTCTTGTGGCGTGACTGCCGCATCCTCCTCCCCCGCGTTCCTCCCGCCTGCCCCCGAGCCCTAACAGTGGGCTAAATTGCATGTTGCGGCAAAAAACAAGGATTCGAAGCAGTTTTGGCAAATTATAAAAGCAGGACTGGCACCTGGGGAGAAGCCATGTCCAGTAATATTGCCAGAGACAGACTGGTTAGCTCACTTTAGGAAACTTTATACAGTGGGAACACAGTGCGATGGAGTGAGGCTAAGAGAGGTTGCACAAGGCGGAGCTCAGGACAAGGAAGTGGGAGAATTTAACATGGAAGTAACGGAAGAGCAAATTGCAGGTTACATCAGTGCTCTTAGGACAACTAAGGCACCAGGGAAGGACTGGATAACAGCAGAGGTCCTGCTGCTGTCTCCCTCCTGGTGGTCTCCATGGCTTGCCAAATATTTTACCTGGCTTAAGACCGGTAACATCCCACAGGAGTGGTGGGGAATCCATAATAGTTCCTATCTTCAAAAAGGGAGACCAGTGGGATCCTGGGTGTTACAGGTCCATTAGCCTGATTCTGGTCTTGTGCAAGATTTACGCAAGAGTCCTGCTAGAGCAGCTGGAGTCCTGGATAGGAAAAGGGAGAATTATCCCAGACGAGCAGTATGGGTTTAAAAAGGGATGCTCTGTCATGGACAACTGTTATGTTTTATCCCATCTAATAACGAAATATACCCGGATACGATCTGGACATATCTTTCTGGCATTTATAGATCTATGCCAGGTGTTTGATTCAGTGCCAAGGGAGAAGCTATGGGCCAAGCTGTACTCCCTAGGTATAAATGCGGACCTTTTAGCTCGGCTAATCCAGCTGCATGACCGGACTAGGGCGTGGGTGAGGGTAGCTCCACAAGTAGTCTCAGAGGAATCTATACCATCTAATAGGGGGGTAAGGCAGGGCTGTGTGCTCACACCCATACTATTCAGCATTTATTTGGCTGATCTTATTGAGAGTCTATTGATGGTTGAAGGCCATCTCCCCAAGCTTACCAATCGATCAGTTACAGTCCTCATGTATGCGGACGATGTTGTTATACTGTCCCAGACGAGGAAAGGGCTGGAGACACAACTTAAGGAGTTTGACAGCTATTATGGAGAGAAGGGACTCGAGGTCAACTATAAAAAATCCCAGGTTATGGTGTTAGGTAGACATCCCAAATGATATGGTTGGAAAATAAGAAAAGAGGAGTTGTTACAGGTGGACAGTTTTGTCTATTTAGGGATGTGCCTTTCTTGCCATCCCAATTGGGACCAGCATGTGAGATACCTGACCCTGAAGGCAAAAGTCAGGGTAAAAGGCATCCTAGGCTTGGTGAATAAGTTTAGGGAATACCCCACCCCACCCCAATCCCAAATTCTGAAGGTCTTCTCTACAAAAGTCCAAAGTACACTTACGTATGGGGCTGAAGTCTTTTTATTAGAGACGCAGAATCAGAAGCTGGAGGTTGTCCAAAATAAGTTTTTGCGAAGTCTTCTAGGAGTCCCCCAGGCGGTACCAGGGGCGGTCGTAAGGGCCGAAACAGGGATGGCTTCAATAGCAAGTGTGATATGTCAAAATAAACTGCTTTACTGGGTTAAAATATCTGTCCGCCCGGAATCAAGTTTAACCTCCCTGTGTATGCAGGAGGAATTGAAGCAAGTGTGCTTGCCCACATATCCATGGATAAGGGAGTTCATTAGGCAATTACAGGACCTAGGCCTCACTTTGGAATTTCTGTTGGGAAGACCACTTGGGCAGCAGAAATAAATTATAAGGGCTGCTTTGAGGGATGTAGTGATCCAGGAGGATGCTGCTAAGATAGCAGAGTGGAAGGTAGCACCGTATTTTCAGTTTATCAAACGGTCACACTCCTTTGAGAAATACTTGGACAGCATTAGCAAACGAGAGCTGCGTAGGGCATATTCTTTCCTTCATATGCAGCTATTTAAGTCCATGGTAACATGAGGCCGGAATGTCCAGAAACCATATAAGCAACGGTTGTGTCCCTGTAGATCGTTAGAAGTGGAGGATGTCTACCATGTCCTGTTTACCTGTACTTGGTATACAGAATTAAGGGAGGCATGGTTGGTACTCTTATGGAGTGAGGGAGAGCAATTTTTGGCACCTCAAGTTAGACTCGGGAAGCTACTTGCAGCCCAGGATGAGAAAACCATCTGGGCGGTGGCGACCTGTGCTTATTTGGTAACTAAAAGGAGGGAGAGAGATCACGTGGATCAGATGGATTAGGCACATGGGGGTCAAATGACTAGCTTGCTCTCCTTGGTTAGGTCAATAACCTAGAAGGACACACATCCAGTTTTTTTTGTTCCAGCCAGGTGGAGATCTTATTCTAGGTACATGTTATGGATACCTGTGTTAGACAAGGGCCCGATTTGGGTCCCAAATGATAAATAGGTGCAGTTGATAGGTTTTTTCTTCTATCCAAGCTGTATTTTAAATTGTATTATATGATGTTGTGTTGTATTGTTGTATTGTATTGTTTGGAATATGGCAAAAGCTGAACCAATAAATTTTATGGTATGGTATGGATAAGTTCTTAGAGAGTAGGTCCGTTAATGGCTATTCACCAAGTAGCTTGCGGGATGAACTTCTTACTGTCAGGAGCTGGGAGTGAACAACGGGGAATGGTTTGCCCATTGGGACTCTTTGTTCTTCTCCCGTCAAGATTGGCCACTGTCAGAGGACAGAATGCTGGGCTTGACGGACCATTGGTCTGACTCAATATGGCACTACTTATGTTCTTATGTACCCTGTGTTAAAACAGACAGGAGAGTTAAAGAAAGTATGTATCTAATGTAGTTTTTGCCATTCACCTCTCATGCATAGAAATCCAGATCCATCAGTGCTACTGAGTTAGCATACCCACTGAGAAACTGATATCTCACAAAAAGATTTTACCTTAGGAAAATCTAGTACCCACTAACTGATTGATTAAGGCATTTACCAGACAGGCTTAGCTTCTGAATATCATTGTATTCAGGAGCAGGAGCAACACTATGGTTAAGGCATTGCTGAGTTAAAATTGCAAATATTCTATTTATTATAAAATCGGTATGAATTGTCCTATCAGTGTGAAATACAGTAGAGAGGATTGCTCAGGTGAGATGTAGAATTCTCTAAATTTCAGGTAAATTAGATGGAAAAACAAGAAGTTGCAGACATTTGAATTTTAGAGGCAGAATGACATTTTCACCCCATTGCAACTTTTTTGCTCATGGAGACTTAGTTCTGGGCACAGTATTAAGAAAGTGTCCTTGAAAATTCAAGTGTGACCTGTATTTTTTGTGTGTTTTTTAGTTTTTGAAAATCCTTTCTTTATTTTTGAAGATCTGATGTTTTGAAGTTCTCATTTTGGCAAATGGAGAGAGTGAGAAAAGCAGCTTCCACTCTGCCTGTTTCACTAACTTTCTGTTGTGTTCTACCAGAGGAGATGAGCTTTCGTGCAGGCTATTGTTGTATGGATGCGAGTGGCATTTATTGCAGGCTATGGATGGGACAGGGCTGGAGCTGAAAGGGAAACTCACTGGCTGACTGCCCTGGTTGCCAAGCAGACTCCCCAGCAGGTGAAACAGACAAAGCACAAGGAATACCAATTGGAAACAATAGAGACAAACTGAATACCAATTGGAAGTAATGGGGCTTAGGGAATGCCAGTAGCCCTTAATGGGCAGTAAACCAATAAAATAGCAGATGCCTAACTGAAACAAAGGGCGTGGGGAAGTGTCATGACATGTTCCGGTAGGAGCATGGGAAGTCTGCACAGAGTCGGTTCCTTAAGCACTTATCCAGTTGCAGGTATGGGTGAACCAGCTTTGCTGCAGATTTTTTCATACAGCTGCCACGCAAGGGCCTCCGCTCAGGTCACCGTCCTGCTTCAGGGTTCTGTCCCTTCTTTCTAGGTTCAGAGCTTCAGGACGTTGGACAGCTCACAGGCTACTGCTTTACACCAGTAAATCCTTTCACCTTGACCTCCCCCTTCAAACTGTCCCAACCCTGCAGCTATCTAGAATTACATTCACTCTCCTTAGGGCGTGGCCATAGTGATGGCTAGGTCAGGTTAAAGAGGTTGTGCCCTGTTTCATCACAGGGAGGCTCTGAAATGCCAAAGAGGGTGGGGGGCAAGGGACTAAAAAGGCTAGACGAGGGGAAAAGTGAGGAAGCCACAGAGAGGAAATGGAAAGACAGGGAGGGGAGCTAGTGGAATGAGAAGTAGGCCCTTTAGAGTATCTGGAATTATGGGGGGTTAGGTGTAATAATGGGTAAGGAAACCACCAGGAGTGAGAGTCAGAGAGGGCAGGGAAGAATGATGTGTAGGTCTCCAGGAGTATGTGTGATAAAGAATTGGGTAGAATGATGAGTACAAGGACACGGGGAGCTGGGGGAAATGACACGTAAGAGGCCAGTAGGAGCGGCTGGCATGATGGGGGACTGGGTGGAATGACAAGTAGACTGGGTGGAATGACTGGGTGGATTGACTCGTGGATTGGCAGAAGTGACAGAGAGCTGGGTGCAATGACTCGTAAGACGCAACCAGGAGCAGCTGAAATAATGGAGAGCTGGGTGAAATGATGGGTGTCAGGACCCAGCCCCCCTCACCATCTTTCTATTTCCTCTCTGTGGCTTCCTCACTCCCTCCCCCTCTCCCCCCCCACCCCCCACCCCAGCAAAGGGATAGAGTCAAGAGAGAAACTCTATGTAGTTACATGCATTGAGAAATTTTACATGAATTTAATAGAATTCCTTTCAGCACGTTAGTGTTGAAGATGGGACAGCAAGGGAAACTCTCCCGTGAGGAGGGGTGTCATGACCCTTGCTCAGGTTCCCTGCACCCCACAGGGGCCCCTCCTGAGCAGGGTCGCCTTTTACTCTGGGGGAAGTAGCTCAGGGGAGGGGGGAGTGTCTCCTCCCTCTCTCAAGTCTTCTCCCCCCTTCCTTTCTCTTTGCCTAGATTTCAGGGCAGGTACAGGTTAACCCTCCCCCAAGTCTGCATGGCAGAATTCCCCTCCCTTCGTTACCTCACCAGGTTGGGATCGCTGCCTCTGTCCACTTGTGTCTTTTAGGGTTCAGGGTGGGACACGCTGGCCCCTCCAATGCTGTCTGGTCTGTGGCCCTGACCAGGCGCACCCCTTCTGCTTGCCGCTCTGCAGCTTAAATACCCGCTGCAGGTCCACCCTTGTTGGGCACTTGCAGCTGACATCACCGGCACTTCCTCCCAGTGGCACATGGCCCTCTGGGATTTGTAGTCCACTGTGCCATTCCTCTGCCCCTTCCACCAGCGTTCAACATTCCTGCAGCCTCTCCTGGTGGTGAAGCTATCTCCTGACACTGCAGCATTCCTCTCGTGGGGTCCCCTGCTGGCCCCACTGCCGGGACTGCCCCCTGCTCATCACGAGGGGTTTACAAAGCAATTTCCCCTTCTTCCCATGAAATTGAGGCTGCTCCGAGGTAGGAAAAAAAGTTGGGAAGTGACAAAGTTGGAACTGAAAGGAAAACTTACTGGCTGCCTGCTCTGGTTGCCAAGTAAACTCCCCAGCAGGTGAAACTGAAAATCATATTGCTCCCAGTTTTGAACCCAACCCTCTGATAGAACTGAAACTTGGCACTCAAAATTACTCATTTTTTTACTGGGTATTCTGACCCTCAGTTTGTTTTGCAAAGTTCTGAGGAATTGACTCCAGCACTTGGCAAATCCTCAGTTGAGGAATTTGAGCAGCAGGGGCCAGGGAAGCGGGGAGGGGCAGCAAACTCACTCGGAAAGTGAAGGTGAGGTGAAAGGGGGCAGGGCCAGCCCAGCCAGCTGGTGAAACTTGACAAAGTTTAGGCTGAAAAGGAAACTCGCTGGCTAGTTGCTTGGCTGCCAGTCAAACCTAGATTGGTACTGCAGCAGGGGGATTTTAGTATAGTACCATAGCAATGGGGTCTTATATACAAACAAATATTATTATTATTATTATTATTATTATTATTCCCCTTTCAAAAAACAGGGAAATTCTTTGGTCAAAAAACCCTGGGTTTAAGAGCAGAGTTAAGGCTCTTACAAATTCAGTCATGCTCTCGAAAGCATGGAAATAGTAATTTAAGGCTTCAACTTTAACTTGCATGCCATGTAATCAGTAAAGATGTTGTACAGTCTTGCCATTTCCTGCCTTGGTGATATCCCTAGTCTGTAAGATTGACGCTCTGCTGTGATTGAGTAATTGTCAGGTCCTGGGGAAGAGGGAGGGTGCGCCAGCAGTTCCGGGACTTCCGGCCCTGGCGGCGCCTTGCATCAGCACAGCAAGACGCTCCCCCACCCAAGTCGTCAGCAGGAGAGCGCAGGCGCAAGCACAGCGAGGCAGCATCCCCGGGCAACCAGGCAACCTGTGACTCACTGCGCATGCGTGGCCCTGACCCAGAAGGGGAACCCTGACACTCCTCACACTTGCTGGCAAGGTCGCAGGGGAATCCTACTTAAACCCCACAGAAGCAACATCCCTTGCTGGTGATCGGACCTTGTGCCATGAGACTGGCCCCCCCAAACGTTGTTGTGAGCAAGAGTAGTAGAGCGAGAGATGTACGGTGTGTGAGGGAGTGCGAGTGTGATGAGCGGAAGGTGAGTGCGTGGGTGGGTGTTCTTTCTTAGTGGGCGACTGGCGTGCATGTGTGAGTTTACCTAATCCCTTCCTTCTCTGCCTTTCTGTCCTAGTGCAAGTGCCCTGTCCCCCCTTGGGGTTGTGTTCCCGGGGTCCTAGGTCCCCATTTCTCCCCTCTGAGCCACCACTGAGACCTCACTCCCTTCCCTTTCCTGGCATACGTGGGTGAGGGTGATAACGAGTGTGGGCACTGCTTCATTCCCCAGTCCCGGTGATGATCTTCGGCTAGGGGCTGCTCTCGTAGCTTGTCTTCCCCNCCCCCGCCAATATAAGACCCTGAGGGACCTTCTTGATCGCACGAGCTGCCCTTACGACTGGTGTGTGAACATGACACTGCCCCTTGCAACCCTTGTCCCCCTAACAGTAATATTGGAGCAGTACATCTTTGTGAGGTAGTACAGAATAGACAGCACTGATCTCAAAATGTTTGAGAGAATAAACTACTACTACTACTACTACATGTTTGAGAGTGTTGGAGCAAGAGGGGAGGTGCAGGTGTCTAAAATGCAGATCTAGAAGGCTGTGGACTGTCTTCCCATAATGTATGGTGTGGGTGAGGGGTGCCATGTGGGCGGACTGTGGGCCCCAGCAACCACTGGGTCAGTTTAAAACAGACCCAGGCACGGCTGCATGCAGGCAGACATGGGGGTTCACCCATGGACTTGCTCCACGGTTGTGCACCCCTATATCTGTATGAAGACTGAGATCAAGCATATAATATTGGGGAAAGGAAGGGGGGAGCTTGCTGTCCCCAGCTTCAATGTTGTTCCCAACCTGCAGAGGAAGAGGTTTGGGGCTGAAAGATCCAGGCAAAGTGTGAGTGCATGGAGCCTAAGGGTAATTTCAAATGTGACAGGCTGATCGGCCTGCCACACTGAACCACAGTCCAGGATCCATTTCGGATCCTGGACAGGAATCAGTCCAGCTGTTGGTTAGACTGATTCCTACAGAGGATCGGGGAGGGGGCAGGGCTGCGCGACGCGACATGCGGCCTCACAGCCCCACCCCCCGCGCTCCCCCAGCCGCCCACCCTCCGGGAGACGGAGGGTCTGGGCCACGATCCGGCCAACCACTACCATGGCGTGCACCAAGATGGCACCCCCCACTGCACACCCAGTGGGCGGGGGGGGGGGTGTCCATGTACAAAGGGCCTAAGACATCAGAGAATGGGTGCAGCGTTGAGAGATTATGGGGGAAATAGTAACATTTCTTCTTCTCCCTACAGGATAAAGGGTTTATTGATTAACTTCATTTTATATTTTTGGTGTAACTTTGTACTAAATACCAAAAAGTCAAATGGGCTAACGTATTTGAAATGGGTAATAATTATGGTTAGGCGGATGCTTAACTTTAATAACCTAAAAAAGGATAGGGGTTTGCACTTTAATTCACAATTTAGTACAGTGGCAACATTTTAAGAAGCACTTCACTATACTAATGCAAGTGGTCCCATGCACATTTAGAGACCGTTTTAATATCTTAAATAAAACCTTTCCAAATGTCTATGGCAACTCAAAAACACAGATTGCCATGTGTCATAATTAGGGATGGGTGAACGCGGTTTGGAAGTTCGGAGTTTGGACCGAACTCGACCAGTTCGGTCGACCAAACTGAACTCGATTTTCGAACCGAACCAAATTTCTGAATTCGGCTCGCTCACCCATCCCTAAAAGATAATATTCCATTTAGTTCAATGAGGTTTGAATTTCTGAACTTTGTTTGGAAGTTTGGAGTTCGGACCGAACTCGAATAATTTGGTCGACTGAACTGAATTTCCGAAATCAGGGTGAAAACAGACATGAAGCTAACCACCCTTTAACCACCCTTGGTGGTCATTTACGCATGTTTCAGGGCCGCATAGGGCACCAATACAGCCCTGCAAGATGCATAAATAACCACCAAGGGTGGTTAGCGTCATGTCTGTTTTCACCCATAGTTCTGTTCGCCCATCCCTAGTCATAATATTAATGACCAGCCCGTTTCCATCACCCCCTCCCCCGGTTGGAGGAAGGGGCGGGGTCGGCACTCTAGTGGAGACTTCTGGCCCAGAGGGGCTAAAGGCAGTTGGCTGTGGGACATCTCCCTCCCCTCCCTCCCCCCCCCAACACCAACAACAGACCTGGTGGGGGTTGGGGCAGCGGCAGCAGCAGCAGTGTGAGCAGCAGGGTCAGGGCGGGCCCCATCAAACTGTGAGTTGCCAACCCCTGTTTCCATCACCCCCTCCCCCGGATGGAGGAAGAGGCGGGGCCGGCACTCCAGAGGAAACTTCTGCCCCAGACAGGCTAAAGGCAGCTGGCAGCCCGGCTGAGCTGCAGGCATGCTCCACACCCAAGAGCCCTTGGGTGTGGCCCTTGGTGGGGGCAGGGGACTGAAAATTGTGATTGAGGGGGGGTTTATTGGAGGTTATGGAGGAAAGTACTCTAGTTAAAAGTGGGGAGATATGAGCTAAGGAGGAAGGGGGGAAAGGTGAATTGGGTGGGGAAAGCGGTAGGGAGGGTGTTCAGGATGCCCCTCTGTGGCAGAGAGGGGCAGGGGGTTTGGGGGTAGGGGGAAGTTGGTGGAGAGGGGCAGGG
Organism: Sphenodon punctatus; assembly: GCA_003113815.1. NCBI lineage: Eukaryota > Metazoa > Chordata > Lepidosauria > Sphenodontia > Sphenodontidae > Sphenodon > Sphenodon punctatus. The sequence continues at coordinate 1,450,588 of QEPC01012575.1, read as the reverse complement.
AGTAGGGGGTGTAGGGCCTTCTCCCTCAGTGAGAGGGGGCAGAAGGGCCAGGGGGGGTGATTGACCCTCCGGTGGCAGAGGAGGGTCAGGGGGTGGGGGGATCAGTTGGGGGGGCAGGCTATGCCTCCCAATGAGACAGGGAGGCATAGCCTGAATGGTAGGGAGGGTGGACTCCCTGTGAGAGGGGGAGTCCCAGGAGCTGGGGGGGAGAGTAGGGAGGGATATGTTGGGAAGGAAGAGGGGGGAGGGCTCTCCCTCGCACCCTGGGCAGGACAGCCGGGGAGGGGGGCAGCCGAGGAGGAGATGGGTGCGGCTATTGGAGTCGTGACAGGCCGGGGGAGGTATGGTCTCAGGTGGAGGGGAGAGAGAGTGGTGAAGCGGAATAGGTGCTTAGTGCACATCCCGCTTATTCCTCCCCCAGCAGATGAGCGGGTGGAAATTGGTCAGGGGGCCCTCGGTCCGACACTGGTGCTGTTAAATGCAAGGTCAGTGGCAAATAAGGCAACAATGGTCCAGGAGGTAATCCTGGACCATGCCGCCGATCTCGCATGTATCACGGGGACCTGGCTGGGCAATGAATCGGGGCCAATTCTGGCTGATCTTGTTCCAGTCCGGTATTCCGTGCAGCACCAGCCACGGACGGGGGGGTGGTGTGGTGGTGTAGCTATGTTTTTTTAAGAGGGGTGATCTGTGAGGAGGTATCCAGCGCGAGCCATCGTAGGTATTGAAGGCCTCCATCTTGTGTTCGATTTGGCAGGGGACAGTTTGGGGGTGCTACTGATATACCGTGCACCTACCAGTACAGTAGCCTCCCTACAGGCTCTGGCAGAGGCTGTGTTGGAGGTGGTGTTGCGTTCGCCAAGGATGATAGTCCTTGGGGACCTCAACATTCACATCAACGCAGTCCTCGGGGGAGCCAAGCATGAGTTCATGGCAACCATGGGCCTGTCCCAGAGAGTCAGTGGCCTGACACATTTTGGAGGACATACTTTAGACCTCATGTTTTTCACTGGCCTTGAGGTAGGTAGTCCGGTAATGGGGAGGTATCGGCTGTGTCCTTGTCATGGACGGACCATTACCTCCTACAGACCTCCCTTCTAGCGCATGTCTGCCCCCGGAAGGGTGCAGAACCTATTAGGATGGTCCACTCCCGGAGGCTGTTGGATCCAGGGTGGTTTCTAGGCGCTCTGGGGGAGTTACCCTCTGACCTTGATGACCGTCACATCGATGACTTTGTCAAGCTCTGGAACACCTTGCTGATGGAGGCCATCGATCGAACGGCTCCCAGGCATCCATTGCCCAGGCAGAGGCCCGCAGACCACCTTGGTTCTCTGAGGAACTGCAGATGCTGAAGCAAGAGGGGTGACGGCTGGAGCGATGGTGGCGTCGTTCTTGGGCTGAAGCCGACAGATTGTGGCATAGAGCTAGTTTACGAGCCTATGCCATGGCTATGCAGGCAGCAAAGAGGGAGTTCTTTGCTGCCCTCATAGCATCTGCTAAATCCCGTCCAGTGGAGCTGTTCCGGGTTGTATGGGGGCTGGTCAGTCCGGCCTCCCTCAACCCTGGAGTTGAGTCACCATCTGCCCGCTGTGACATTTTTGCGGATTATTTTGCAGAGAAAATCGCTCGTATTCACCAAGACCTCGATGCCGCAATTAATACAGTGGAGGAAGTAGAGGTGGTAGAAACCCCGACTTGTCCAATCTTGTGGGATCAATTTCAGTCGGTGATGTCCGCTGATGTGGTGGGGGTGCTGGGGGATGTTCGAGCAACTTCTTGTGAACTAGACCCATGCCCATCCTGGCTGATTAAGAGCTGCCAGGAGACAGTGGGGTCGTTGCTGGCTGGGGTGGTCAACGCCTCCCTACGGGAGGGCAGACTACCAGGCTGCCTCAAGGAGGCGGTGGTGTGGCCTCTGCTCAAGAAACCATCGTTGACGTTGACTCCCCTACCAGCTACCAGCCTGTCTCTTACCTTCCCTTTTTAGGGAAGGTTATTGAGCGGGTAGTGGCTCAGAAGTTCCAAGGGCATCTTGACCGCGTCGGTTATCTGGATCCCTCGCAGTCTGGCTTTCGTCCGGGGCATGGCACTGAGACAGCATTGGTGGCTTTGGTGGATGATCTGCGCCATGAAGAGGATAAGGGTCGATCAACCCTTTTGGTCCTATTAGATCTGTCGGCTGCATTTGATACTGTTGACCACAAGATGTTGGTGACGTGCCTGCGGGATAGTGCTGGGGTGGGTGGGATCGTTCTTGAATGGTTCTGCTCATTCCTGACCGGGAGAACTCAGCAGGTGGCTCTCTGTGATTATTTTTCATCTCACTGAGACCTCTCGTATGGGGTCCCGCAGGGTTCTGTCTTGTCCCCTCTCCTGTTCAACATGTACATGCAGCTGCTTGTCAAGGTGATTGCGGTACGGGGTGAGGTGTCATCAGTATGCGGATGACACCCAACTGTACCTCTCATTTTCAACTGACCCAGGCCCGGCTGTCTTGGTGCTTACCCGGTGTTTGGCAGCTGTGGGGGATTGGATGAGGGCTAATTGAGTGTGATTAAATCCTGACAAGAAGGAGGTGATGTTAGTGGGTAAGTCGATAGAGATGACGGCCTCCTCGGTTGAGGGGGGTTTGTCCTCCACTGACTTCCCAGATGCGGAACCTGGGGGTGCTCCTCGATGCGCAGCTCCGCCTCGATCTCCAGGTGGAGGCTGTGACAGGGAGTGCCTTCCGCCAATTACATCTGGTGCAGCGGCTTCAGCCGCTGGTTTCGGTTCCGGATCTGGTCACAATCATCCATGCTTTTATCACCTCTCAGTTAGACTACTGTTACGCACTCTTCGTGGGGCTACCTATGGTGACAGCTCGGAAGCTGCAGCTGGTGCAGAATGCGGCGGTCCGGCTCCTGGTGGCGCTGGGCCGCCGGGAACACATCACACCGGTGCTCCGATCTCTGCACTGACTGCCAATAGTCTTCCGGGACTGATTCAAAGTGTTGGTTTTGACCTATAAAGCCTTACACGGTTTGGGCCCTGTCTATCTGCGAGACCGCCTTACTCCCTGGGTTCTGGACCGACCCTTGCGGTCATCTGGGGGCGCCCTGTTGGAGGTCCCTCGGGTTTCCCGGGGGGCCATGCAGGACAGGGCGTTCTCAGTGGCTGTGCCTCTGGAATTCCCTCCCAGTGGAGAGAGACCCGTCTGGCCCCAGACCTCCTGGTTTTTCGTAAGAATTGTAAGACCTGGCTGTTCCATCAGGTGTTTGGCGAGGGGCAAGGGGGGGGATTTCTTTTTCTCCTCATTTTTATTGTTGTTGATTTATGATGTTTTTATGTTTTATTGTATTTTATTGATTTTGTTAGCTGCCCCAGGCTGCCTGTGGCAGGAGGGGCGGGGTAAAAGTTTTAAAAATAAAATAAATAAATAAATAAATAAAATGAATAAAGGGGCTCTGGGCCTCCCAGATCTCAAATTATATTTCAGGCTGCACAAATAGGATGCTTAGACAGGCTACAAGACATTTAAACGATGGATGAGTTCAGCACGCAGGAGGAAATGTGAAACTAGCTTAGGGTCCCCACCTGTGCAAATTTTTAAGGAACACTTACGAAAAATCCATGTTGCAGTTCCTGCAATGTATATTTTTCATAAGTGTTCCTTAAAAATGTGTGTAGGTAGCAATCCTAAACTAGGTAACCAGTTAACTTGGAATCTGATACCTTCTAAGGTCTTAACCCAGTTTATAAAAAGTAGTTTATTAATATAGAAGACAATAAAAAAGAAATGTAAGATACTTAATGCCAAATCAAAGATCATAACAGTAGAAAAAAATCCTGCATTCCCTGTTGGATTTCTCTCCCAGTTTACAGGGACTGGTCACTAACAGTTTTTTCACACAGCTCCTGCAGAGCAGGGTGAGATGGGGGGAAGCCAACATCCAGCTCAGCCTGTGCTGGCTTCGCGCATGAGGTGGGTAGAACTGTGTGAAAAGAGTTTTCAGCACAAGCAAACCTGTGCTAATTCACCCCAACGGTGCAGTGTTGATTGACACGGGTTTGCTCATACTCCAAGCCATTTTCACACAACAAATGGGAGAGTTCTGTGTGAGTGAGTCCTAAAAGGTATGTACTTTGCCCAAGATGTGCTATCAAACAATGGCCCTTTTCACACAAAACACTCTCCACCGCCCACCCACTATACATGTTGCAGGGCTGCAGTGCTGCCCTATGGGTGCCCTGTAACATGTATAGTGGGTGGGTGGAGAGTGTCTTGTGTGAAAAGGCCCGGTGAAATAATACCAGTTCATTTTCTTTGAGAGAAGAAACCCCAGCCCACGATCCACATATGTTGTGATCTTTTAGCCAAAAATATTTATGAAAAACTTACGGATCACAGTTCAACAAAAAAAATACTTCATTGCACTGTTACCAAACTTTATTCTCCTAGTACTGCCAGAACCCATAATTTGTGGCTTTTGGTGGAACAAGGATTTAACAGTCCCATTAACAATAAAGGAATGGAGGAAATCAGTAGAAACAACACACGCATTTTCAGCCAATAAATAAATTTAAATAAATAAACTGTAACTTGAGCTTTTATTCCATCTAGATTGCAGTCCTCAAACCACTTACTCTAAAGTTCCATTGACTTTAGTAGGACTACTCCACTGTAAGTGGTTTTAGGACTGTAACTCCAGTCTTTATAATAGAACTCATAAAACTATTCTTTTCAAACAGTGTCAGCAGATTACTCCAACCATAGTCCATTCTATGTGGGAATGTCCCAAATGTGCTGCGTTGTGGAGGAAGCGTGTGGATATATGGGCAATACATTCTGAGTTCTCCTCCCAGTGGATCAAAAAATTTGTCTGTTGGGCATCAACATAGAAAATCAAATTCCATATCCCATGAAAAAGTGTATCATGTTTTTACTGGTTTGGCTAAAAACTGAATAGTCAGTCATATATTGGACTTCAGACTGTCCCCCTCCTTCTCATTGCCCCTCCCCTATTTCCCCCTGCTCCCCAGACACACTGGACAGTGGTGCTCCTTAATTAAGGTGATTTTGCAATTAGAGCAAATAACAGGTCAGCTAACTCTCATGGAATGTATGTTTGAAACCAAATAGTTGCCTTCCACTTTTTCATGCACTGCCAATGATATTTGTTTACCTTGCCTGTGTGTGGTTTAGTTGGGGTTGTTCATGCTAGGTCAGACAAGGGTGACACGGCATCCCTTTCCCTAACCTGGGAGTCCCATTCCTCTTTTCTCAGGAGCCCCATCTCCTCAGGAGTAGGGATCTATCTCTGGAAGAAAGATCCTTTCTGCTCCTTTGAGGCAGGGGGGTTCAGAAGGGGCTAGCTACCTGGACCACTACCTCTGTGAATGAGCCCTATACCACCCCTACTGCTGTACCACTCCAGCAGAGCACTGTGGGGCACTGGAAGTGGTGGTACGAAGGAGCAGTGATGAGACCAGCAATCACCTGTTTGCAGGACTACACCTCCAACTGCCACAAATCAAGTGGGTGCTCTACCCCTAAAGTGTTGCCTCTGATGTCCATGCAAGTGGAATGTTCTTTGAAAGTATGAGTAAGAGCATTGCAGAGCAGCAGAGACTGAGGTTTTCGGTCCCTTGGGGTGCATAGTCAAAATCCATTTCAAGGAACCATTTGGATGCTTAAATTATCCCACCCCCTTCAGTAGCTTGTGCCAGTGCTTTCTCAGAAATGCATGCCTAATAGGGAGAAGCTATGCCCAAACAGGAACTGAAGCTAACATGCCCAGAAAAGAGAAATCTTGCTGTGAAGCATATGGAAAACACACAATAACAGAGACAAACTGGACTCTGACTCTGAATTTTAAAAATACTGGGGAGGGGCAGCTCATAAAAAAATGTGTTCACATGATAAAAATCCATTAATGTCACTGAGCTAACCCAAAATGAGAACTGGCAGAGAGGGCCTGTTGGTCAACCAAACAGAGAATGCTATGTATGTGTTCACTTGGCAAAAGCCCACGTATAAAAGTGTCAGCACAAGCCTCAGCAGAAGAGTTAATTAAGGCTCAGATCTCCTAGCTCAGATTATTTTTATTATTTATTAACAAACATTTATATAGCGCCAGCAGTGTACCTGGCACTTTACAAAGTAATAAAATAGACACGGTCCCTGCCCCTAGCGCTTACAATCTGAGGCCGCTTTTAGACGAGACACATTTGCGCATGATTGTTTAAAAATGCACTTGTTTTAATGCTCGTTTAAACACCTAAACCGTTTTAAATATTTTAATATTTTGTTGTATTTATGAGAGTTTTTATGGTTTTATTGTATTTTAATGTTCTTGGAAGCCGCCCCGGGCTGCATAGCAGGAGGGGTGGGTATAAATCCATCAAATAAATAAATAAATAAATAAATGTGTATTTGCCATGAACGTGTAAAAGCACAAATCATTTTGAATGTGGTTTTTAAATAATGTGCATTTTTAAAAACCGGTTGTGGCATCCCTCCGATCATCAAAGTTGCTCAAAAGCGGTTTTTAAAAATGTGCATTATTTAAAAAGCACATTCAAAACAGTTTGGGCTCTTACACGTTCACGGCAAATACACATTTAAAACGGTTTAGGTGTTTAAACGAGCATTAAACGAGCATTAAAACAAGTGTATTTTTTAACAATCATGCGCAAACGTGTCTCGTCTAAAAGCAGCCTGAGAGACATAGGAAGGGGAACAGAGGGAGAGACAAGGGGTCTAAGATTCATGAAGATGCGAGGTCTCAGGTGCACGTACTTGGCTTGGTTACGATGAGAATGACAGCAGGCAGGTCCATGTGGCAAGGATAAGGGTAAACAGGTTGCAGTTATATGCCTTGGAAGGACCACTGGCCTCACATGCATCTCATTGGGTGTTTTTAAACGATACGCTTCCACGCATGGCCCCCCACTGTCCACACGTCCAACTGCTTTTTTGAAGTTGGTGCGTTGCGAGGCACGCTCCCATGAACCATGCAGCAGCCACCCATGGCCACACACGGAGCACTCCTGAAAAATCTGGAGTGCCCCGTGTGGGTCAGGATGGCCACCTTCATGGACAGAGGCACCTGTGCTAAGCCCTCCCCATGCATTTCCCTTGCATGGGTGCCCCTCTGCCACCCCATGCACTGACCATGGACCCCCCAACCCCCACAGCATAACACCCACTGTGTCAGCATACTAAATGGCAAAACTCTACAGATGAGGCCTTGGGTAGTCTTACTCCTCGCTGGACCATACAATGCACTGCATAGTGTGGCCAGTGGAAGCCAGGTGTGTCCCACCCCCCCACCCCTTGCCCTTCCACCTTGGGTTAGGGTGAACAGCTGGCTGCTACGCATCTTTGGAAAAAATCTGAGGATGCATCATGGAGCAGCTTTACCCCCAGCTGGGGTAATGCTGCCCAACACAGAGCTGCTTGTGTGGAAGGGCCGCACTTGCCCCACCACTTGGGGAGCACTGGAGGGACCATGAGCAGCAGGTGCTGCCGCCCATGGCCACTTCATAGTCAGGGGCGGGCTCTCCGTCAGGTCAGGAAGGAGGCGGGGCAGGGCCAAGCGTCCGCTTGTGTGGTCGGCACCGTAGCCTGCCCTGACCATTGTAGGAGCTCCAAGAGCAGCCAAGGACCACTTGTGTGTCCGGCGCCCCACGATGTGGCAGCAGCAATTGCCCACCACGGGGCCACACAGGGATTGGGTCCTCACCACTCATGTGGCCTCACTCTTTATTGATACCTTTCAGAGTAGACAGTGGAGCTGGTAGTGCACTGCCTTTGGGAATGTGTATTTTGATCAGAATGTTATAATTTATGTCTTTACAATGTGACTGGTCTGATGGCTGTGTGGAAATTTTCATACCATTACCTTTTATTTGTATTGCACCCTTGCAGTTTTGTCATTGCTTTGCATTCCTCTTCAGCTACTGAGCACATTCTGGCTCTTAATAAATTAGCTCTATTGAACTCTAGATTAGAGCTGACTTACGTGGCCTTCTTCCATTTGTCAGCTGCATGGCAAATTAAACTGTTCTATATTACACCTCTGGTGCTCCATCTCTTCTCTGAAGCTCTTTCTACTTATTCTTTACAATAGCTATTATTATAGTAGCTATTGTTAGTATTTATGCAATGTGTGTGTATATATATATTTTCAGATTGAGCTGCTTGATTTCAAAGGGGAGGATTTATTCGATGATGGAGGAATCATCCGGAGAATCAAACGGAAAGGGGAAGGATATTCCAACCCAAACGAAGGAGCTACTGTAGAAAGTAAGCACTAGTTTTGCTGCAGGACTGATTAAAGAGCTTCGCAGATGTGCTCATATCTGTTAGTGGGAAGGAGTCTAGAAAGGCCTCCTGGGTGGCTTATAGTGCTTCAGCTGCCTCTAATGATGATGGGGTTGTTTCTAATGGATTTGTGAGAAGACTTCTGGGAAGACCAGCCAATTCCCTAGGATTCCCCAGGTCTCTATTCTCTACAGTTATGCATCCCTGTTACTCAATTAGAGACTGCTCTGCTGTTCTGATTGTTAGATAAGAATGTTTGATGCAAGATGTTTGCTGAGACTATTGGAGAATTTCTGAGCATCTTCTCAGCAGCCTCCTGCCTCTGTGTTCCAGCCACAGTGGCAGTGCTGTGTGGTCTTAAGGGCATAAAGAAGTATCTATCTCTCTTCAAACGCTTATGTTTTGAAGAAATTCCAAATTCACTCTGCTTAATTGACACGAGCAGAAGCTGGCTTAACTGACATGCTGGTCACGGTCCCAAAGGCTGTGGAGCCCCTGTGCTTGGCAATTAGGCGACGCACATGCAAACTACATAGAAACCATGTGAATGTTGTGTTTCAGGCCCCGGTTGCACTTAACATCATGCACAATGACCCGCGCGGTTTCCACCCAGTTTCCTCTGTCCTCCAACGCATTTGGAACCCCAACTTTGTGCAGAGAATGGGGATTGCACCACTGTAGATCTCCTTTCTAGTGCTACAGGGCCAGTCCTTGCAGCCCCGCTAAATTTGTGTTCCTATGTATGCCATCTTTTATGCAGAGTATATATTTAGGGACCACTGACCATATTTTGTGTACAGGTTTATTATAGTAAGAATCAAGCTATGAATGTCATAATTTGGTATGTTAATGCAAAAATTCTTCCTTGGCAAATTTTTGAAGCAATGCGGAGCCACTGGCTTATAAAGATCTAACGGGAAACATTAAATTGAAGGAGCAGTTGGCTTACAACAGGGTAGCCACTGAGGTATATCCTTGGTCTGTTTTCTGTGTCACGCTGGCCCTGTATTTTGTGGTAATACAGGACCCTTTGGGTTTGACAGTAAACCAGTATAAATTCTGTAATAGATTGAAACTTGGCGAGCTCCATGAAAATTAGCGCAAACATATAAAATCTTTTTATGTCTGTTTTTCAACTCTCTTCCTTAATGGAAGAGATATATTGAAATATATTTCAATATGTTCTGTTCTTTGTGCTGCCCTTTTTACAACATAGTTCTAATGTTGATGCAATGGAGAAAGCTCCAGATTTTCTGGCTTAGCCCTCAGGTCAACGTTACTACTACTTTTTACTCTAACCTGGCAGGGGGAGGAGGGAGTCTTTTCCTTCCCAGGGGCCACTTTGAAAATGAGTTCATAGAATTTGGGGGCTGGGTTGCATAAGAGGCATGCACAGAAAGAGGAGAGTCCTGATCATGGATCTGTGTCATAGTCCCCTCGCTGTGTGTGCAATGCATACCCTCATCTCTGCTTCCTTACCCTGAGTTCAGTCTTTCGGTGCTTGGAGCTAGGAATTGGAAAGGGACCACATACAAACTGGCCATGGTCTGCAGCTGCATTTGGCTTCTGTCTCTTTTAATCATTGTTAATGTTTTAGTTGCATCCTTTGGAAAATTAAGGACATCTCTTTACCTTTGCCCCCCTTTGTGGACTAAAGCATCACTGTTAGTTTCTCATTGCTAATTAGTAGTATCTGCTAAGGCCGGTGGGTTTTAATTCAAGTGTCTCAGAGATAGTAAGTACAAATCATGTTGTTCAGATTTAACTGTCTTTCCATCAATACAATTCAATAATTCTAACTGTTTTTTTAAAAACAAACAATTTGCAAGACTGTTTGCAGGGCAGGTTATAACAGAAGCCATTTTCAAGGACGAACAATTTGATCATGGAAGGACTAGAACATACAAGATAAGGAAGTTTGTGGCATTTTAAATGGCCAGTAGTTATACAAGGTGTTTAGGATTAGCTTGTCGCTCTGCACCTTTTTTAAATGACGTTTTGTATAATGTGTAAAGTTATGAACCCTTCTGATGGAAGAGAGAAACTGATTTGAATGGACATGTTCAACTTACTAATTTTAAAGTGAGCACTCCTTCAGCAGAACTGTTTTGCTCTTTTGGAAGCTACACCTGTGTCTTTGGGTTCTTTGCCATTTGAGTCACAACTCTGAGACATACGTTTTTATTGGAGGAGATATCTTTTAAGAAACCTAACTTTGCATTCTTTTATTCTTGCTCTGACTGTAGTTAATGCTCTTGCTGTACTGTTTGTGCTGTCTGGAAATACTGTGAAGTAAACCATGTGTATGGTTTAAAAATAACAAGAATAATATCTGGGCACGAACAGACTAATATAAATTAGTTTAATCAGCAGTCTGGAGTCTACTTTGCTATTGCTTGCTTTTGAATTATGGTCAGTAGAGTTTCCCATAGGTCATATGGGTCAAATGCCTATCTCTTGTGTAACCATTAATATTAATGCTTTGTTTTGTAGTTTATTGTACTCACTAGAACAGATGTGTAGTCAGAATAATAAAGATAAACACCACCCCCTGAGGCTGCTTTGCAGGACACATGCAGCTGGCACAGGGCAGGCTTCAAGAGCTGCTTACTACTGCTACTGCCAACTCTTTAGCTGTGCCAGCAGCTGAGTTCAACTGTGCCAGTCACCTATCTGGCCTTTAGTTTCAATCCTCACCTAACTATCAGGCCAGGGAATTCTGTTGGACTTAAATGTCCTACTAGGATCAGACTGGAATGGTGGCCAATGGCCAATTGTTATACAAGGTATTCAGGATTAGCTTGTCCCTCTGCACCTTTTTTGTACTGTAAAAGACCTTCTGTACAACATGTAAAGTTATGAACCCTTCTGATGGAAGAGAAGAACATCTCCATTCAAATCGGTTTAACTTACTAAATTTAAAGTGAAGACTCCTTTAGCAGGACTCTTTTGTTCTTTTGGAAGCTATAACATTAGTGCTCCTTAGAAACAGCATTTTCAGTTGCCACCGTTCTCCATACTTTTGTTAGAACTGTCAGAAATTAAGAGCCTGTCACAGGGTTGGGGTCCACTACCCCACGTTTCTGGGTTGAGTGACTCAGTTTCCCTCACTTGCAGCCCATCCGAATCAGTTCTCTCTCTAGCTGATCCAGTCCTGAAAAGGGGACAACACTTTTGTCACCCCAACTCCCAGAGACTTCCCATTCACACACACTTTCTCTCTCTGGGTTTGCACGTGCTTGAGGGTACGAGATCCTCAGATTGTGTTCCCCAATGTGAGACAACAGAAAGCACTTCTTAGTAAAGAAGAAAGTTGATTGATTACATAAACAAAGATAGTTTGAACGCAGAGTGGCGAATAAAACAAAAGTAAATAACGCAATCCTAGTCCCTAGTTAAGATCTTACCCTATCCAGGTCCAAAAGTGGTTCAGTTCATGTCACGGTCAGTGATGGCAAGTTTGACTGGGCACCAGTCCTTAAAGTGTCAGAAAGCAAAGTCTCTTCTCTCAGCGCATTGTTTCAGCAGCCTGGCTGGCAGGTTCATGCCCCCCCCACCCCCCAGCTGCAGTCTGAGACTCAGCGAGTCAGAGGTTAAATGAATTCCCAATTGTGACTGATAGCAAAGATCTCCCACCTTTTATATCTTTGCAGCTTCCTTGTTTGATTTTCCCGCCTGGAGGGCTCTGTGCTTCTCAGGCAGGAAGCGATTAATTTGCAACTCAAAAAGGTGTCTGTCTGGTTTCAGCAGAGGCACTGGCTTTTCAGAATACACATTCGGGATGCTTTGCCTCTCTCCATCGTATGAAGTGAGTTTCCAGTTCTCGGCTTTCACATTACATACATGTTCAACTTTTACCTTTACATATTTGTTAGACCTGTAGTCTACATGTAGCCCAGTATCTCCTTGTGACAGAGCCTTACATCCAGGTGCCCTGCTTTAGACTTCTTGTCAGCTTCTCACTTGGCTTGAATGGAATAAGATGGAAGAAACACAGAGGAGTAACAATGATCTGTCATAACACTATATTCTCAGGCCAGGCAGGTGGCAAAATGCAGCAACCTCATTTTCATTGTTAGTGGTTCAGTTTAGCTCTAATAAAACCCAGTATTAAGTTGGAAACTAATACAAAGGTGCCTGACATCGCTGCTATAATTAGACCTGGGGGAAATATGCACTTACCAGAACTAACGTCTCTGGGCTGGATTTTTGAAGGCAATGTTATTAGTTTGAGTTATAGGGCATAATTCACAGTTCTACTTCCTAAAACATAGGCTGCATTTGAGATTCTTGCATTCCAGCTTTTGTGACTGCTTTTCTGTTTTAATCGGAGTACAAATTGCTGTCAGCACATCGAATTCATGTGCCAGCCACATTCAGAACACAGTGTTCCGTGCTCTTCAAAACAAAATCGCTCTAGGCACTGCTAGAACAATAAGTCAGCGCCGCAGCTGAAGTGATGTTCCCGCAGCCTGGCTGGCTTTTCTTGCCATGCAATCCAAGTGTAACTGTATCCAAATTATGTGCTTTAGATAGCACTTAACTATGCACAGATAATCAAGTAGTAGAGTTTTCCTTTGCTATTATACTTATATGCAATTAAAATGCAATAAACCTATTGTGGGGTGGTTTTAATTCCTGGATGTCAACAAGCTTTTGAACGGCCAAACTGGAAACTTTATGCCACCTTGTGTGGTGTTCTGGTAACGCTTTTGCCTTTTATCATTGTCTACTCATTCCAGCATGAGCTGGCTGTTTCTAAATGAGACAATAGCCTTCTGGAGTCCATGTTTGGTTTCTGCAGCCCCTGCTCCCATGTTTGGTATGTCCAGCCTAATAAATGGACAGCCCCTGTGTGCAGTTCTTGTGCGTGCGGGCAACACACACACACTGACAAACTTAATAGACAGGTAGTCGTTTTTCCCCACCATGATCTGCCCACCGACATCCCCACTTTCTGCGGTGAACAATGGGAAGAAGAAGCTGGCCTAGCTGTTTTTCTGGGTTGTTACAACTCCAGGAGGCAGTCCAGCATTAGCAAGTACTTGGTCACATGCAGCACACAGCCAATCCTAACTAGGCAGTTGCCCAGCACTGTAAACTTTTCCAAACATTTGGTGCATGGTCTGCAGACTTCACGAACACCTGTAATGCAGCCATGGATCCCAAGAACCTCAGGGTGCTCATTATTGTGCGCCAGGCCTTCATGGCCATTGATCAGCAGAACCTGTGGTGATCCAAGCAGCCTGCTGCTGTTGGATCAAGAAGATTTCTAGGCACAGACAAGCACTTGTTAGATCTGTGACTGTGGTACTGGGGTGCACCACAACACACAGGCGGCTCCTGCTTCAGCGCCATAGACTTTCCTTCCTCCTGTAACAGCAGACTGCAAAGCCCTGCAATGGGGGGATGATTCGTGCAGAGAACTGCCTGTCAGGAGACAGTTTCACTCACCAACACCCTGCACATGGTGTGTCCACCACGAGGCTGTGCTTTTCTCATTCACTAAGACAAGACTGGTGGGAGAAAGTGCTGTCACTACTACTACTACTTGTCATTTCTAAAGTGCTACTAGTCTTAACAAGCCAAGCACGTGCACCTGGAACTTCACATTTTTGTGATCATTACACCCCTTATCTCTTCCTCTGTTCCCCTTCCTTCGTCTCCGCCTCCCGCCACCCCCTCCCCGTCTCTCAGATTGTAAGCCCTAGGGCAGGGATCATGTGTATTCCATTACTTTATAAAGCGCCAGGTACATTACTGGTCTGGTACTATATAAATGCTTGTTAATAATAATAATACGCAACACTTGTCCTCTTGGGGAGATGCTGAGTGGATCTCCACCTTCAGGATACCTCAGCGCCTTGTCCTCCAGATAGCAGGGATCCTCAGCTAGAGAAACAGAGCACGGTGATGTGGTCGCCCATACCAGTGGAAAAGCACATGGCTATTGCCAGAAACTCACCACTCCAGACTCCTACCACTCTGCCACCTAGCAATTCAGTGTTCCATGGTGGGTCATCCTTGTTGAGTTGTGCATGGCAATAGTGAAGCTGCTGCTATACCAGTTGGTGCAGTTGGCTGACTCAGCGGAGGTAATGTTACAACTGCATGCATGGCAGGAGGGGCGGGGTATAAATTTATAAAATAAATAAAAATAAATAAATAATGGAGAGCTTTCATCAGGAGGGCTTCCCAAACTGCATAGGGGTGATTGATGGGAGCCATATCGCTATCATCTGCCCACCCCACAGCAAGGATGATTATTTGAACTGAAAGGGGTTCTTCTCCATGGTTCTCCAGGCCATAGTGGACCCTACCTACCCCCTTAAGTCCTGGCTCATGAAGACTTTTACAGCATTGCCCGCACCCTGGAGCAAAGGTACATTAACAGGCAGCTCAGCACCACCAGCTCTGTTCTGGGGAGGGCTTTGGGGCTTCTGAAGTAGCACTGGATATCACTTGCATCAGGATCGATTTCCAGGTGGAGACAGCTCTGCTGCTAACCACCACTGCCTGTGTTCTCCACAACATCTCTGAGACCAGCAGAGCTGCCTTGGAGAGCAGCCCCCGCTCCACAGTTAGCTCCGGCAAGCCAGTCCCCCAGATCCAGGACCATCACAATCAAGTGGCCAGTGAGATCAGAGACTCATTGTGTCGCAGCATCTACCAGAATGCCAGCAGCCACCAGCAGTGACAGTTTGTCGCTCAATAGATGAGCCTGGGAACTAAAATTCATAACTCAATTTGACACTAAAAATAATAGATTAACATGAGCTAAATTTCTCCAGCCACTACAAAAATCTGTAATTTACAGCCTTCTGCATTTTTAACTTTCGTTACCAAGTTACTTCATATTCCGTTTATATTGCTGTATACTTTACTGTTAGATTTTTCCCTACCTCTGTCTCCCTCTCTGACTCTCTCTGCCCCTGACACATGTAGATTCTACCTTGTCACTTTTTCCCAGTTCCTTTCTTATGCAATTTAATTTCACCTAGATGTTCCCCCTTGCCCCCTCCCATGTCCCTCTCCTTCAACATCCTTAACAGCTCCGTCTTTATAGCTCTGATTTTTTAAATGTCTGATACTGCTTACCCCCACCAACCACCTTATCTAATCTAACCCCACTTTTTCCTACCTCCTCATATACCTAGTTCCTTCATATTCTATATTATTATTCCTAACTCTGTCTCTCCCGCTCTGCTGCTCTTAGACCCTGTTATATGTAGATTCTACGTTCCAAGATCCTTTCTTATGCAATTTCACTTCACCTTAGCTGTTTCCTTTTATCCCAGACCTATGTCTGTCTGCTACACAACTTTAACTGTTTCTATAACTGTTTCTATAACTTTGGGTTTTTATGTCTGGCACTCTTCTCCCTCTCAAATAACACCCCATCTAGTCACCTTGTCTTACCTAACCCCACCGGTTTCTGCCTCTTTATATACTGCCTTGTATTTGCTCAGTTTTATATATTTTTGACTGACTGTGCTACATGCCTGAGGAAGGGCCCCGTGTGGCCCCAAAACTTGTATATTTCCATCAACAGCAGTTGGCCCAATAAAAGATATCATTCGAACTACTTTGCTTCTCTAGTTTGTCACTGCTGACACTAAACATTTGACACTTTAATGATCCTTTTAAAAGTTTAATAGTCTTCTAAAAATGTTTAATAGGAAAAAAAAGTTTAATTGTTCAAATGTTTGAATATTGAATTAATTAAAAATATTTAATAAAAAAAGTTCAATAAAGCCATGAGAAATGTTTCCAGGGTGTCGTGTTTTCATATCACCCATCCAACCCGCCCCCCATCCCTCATGCTATTTTCAGCCATTTCCATCAGTCCAGGGAATGCAGCATTCCCTATTGTCATTTGCAGGTGAGCCGGGTCTGGGAATGGCAATAGGAAGCACAGAGGCACAAGTATGCTGCCAGCTACTCTGTCCCCCACCCTCAAGTACAAGTGCTTCCAACCCCCACCCCCAAAGTGGCTTATCGCTATGCCATAGCACCATTCTCAACAGCCCTCCTCATGTGTCCCCCAGTCTCACATGCAAGTGTGCCACCAGAGAACTCCCCCACCACCAACACCATTTCCGGTGCACCTGCTACTCCCCCTTCCCTTCCAGCCCCCACAATGCCATGCCACTATACTGCCCCGCTCACTCAAACTTCCTGCCTTTCCCAGAATAATCACGGACGCCATGGATATAACAGCTTTATTAAACAATGACAACATTAATTTAACTTTTCAATTTAATTTTATATTTGCTTTATTGTAAAGTGCTACTTTTTTAAACAACAATTAAAAAACAACACACAACTTCTTTCACCTTTGCATACTGCTTGTTGTAGACCCTCAGGTCCTGATTCCACTGAGTCCTTGTGGCTGGGAGTTCTGTCTGCACCCGAAGCCCAGGTTGCTGCTGGGGCGGTTGCTGCGGTGTGATTGGAGTGGCACACGTTTTTTCTCCCACGGTCACTGTAGAGAAGTAAAGAACATACAGAAGTCAAGCACTGCCATTACCACCCTCACCCCTTCCTTCCACACCTGCCATGGTGCCTTTCCACACATTTCCAGGGGGTGCTTCTGGATCCACAACTTCGCTTGGATGTCCAGATGGCGGCCGTGGCAAAGGGCTCATTCTGCCAATTACATCTGGTATGACGATTTAGGCCATATGTCTCAGACTCAGACCTTGCCACAATCATCCATGCTTTTATTACCTCAAGATTAGACTACAGTAACACGCTCTACATGGGGCTACCATTTGTGACAGTCCGGAGACTGCAGTTGGTGCAGAATGTGTCGGCCTGACTCCTTAAGGGGCGAGTCATCGCGAGCACATTACTCCAGTGCTCTGTTCTCTGCACTGGCTGCTGATAATCTTCCGGTTCCAATTCAAGGTGTTGGTTTTGACCTTTAAAGCTCTAAATGGCCTGGGCCCCACCTACCTGCAGTATTGCTTCACCCTCCGGATTCTGGATCTGCCTCTGCGATCGGTCCTGAAGGTTCCCCGGGTGTCAACCATGAGGGCATTCTTGGTGGCCGCTCTGTGGCTGTGGAACTCCCTCCCATTGGAGGCCTGCCTGGCCGTAGACCTCCCCTCGTTTCATAGACAGTGTAAGACCTGGCTGTTTCACCAGACCTTTTCCAAGGGAGACAGGATGGGTGGGGGTTTTATTGTGAGGTTATTTTAATGTGGGATTAATTTTATAATTTTTTATGTTGTTAACCATCCTGAGCTGTTTGTGCATGAGGGGGTGGCATATAAATGCAAAAATAAATAAATACAATTTCCCACACATATCATCTCTCTGGTGCTGCTGTTTCCTGGAGAGTATCCTGCTTCTCCCTAGCACTCTCCTGACCACCTGTGAGTGATGAAGGCCCTTGACTCTTGGGCCCTTTTCTAATGGGCGCAGGTGCATGGGGGGGCGATAGGGTGGGTGGGTGTGTTCCCACAGACCTCCACCCATCTCCACGCAGAGAGCATCCAGCATTGGTGCCCATTGCTCCTTGCGTGGGGGATGAGTGGAGGTGGGTGAAGTGCGGGAGCTCACATGCTCCCCCGCCGCAGAGTTCAAATGGACGCCCGCACATGTGGGCGAGTGGGTGGGGACATCCATTTGAAAAGGGTCTTTCTTGGTCCAGGGACTTGCAGCATTAGCAGGATTGCACTGCGGGGGTTCCAGTGCTGCATCTTGCCTGGCTGTCAGTCTGAGCCATGGCTACAGTGATGGAAAGCCTCTGAAAGAGTATGCGTCATTGGGCATGTACTGCCATTCGGGATGAACTAGGACAATGCCTGCTTGAAAATTGGCACTCCGGGCTTCCAGTAGGTAAGCGTGCAGCCAGTACTGACAGATGGCCAATTGTGGCTAGTAGGTGGTCATGTTCAGCCAATCCTAGCTAGGATTGGAGAATCCGCTATTCTCAATGCCCCCCACCCCCCGGTGTCCTCCCTGCCCTCTTGCACAAGTGCTACCAACCCCATCCCGCTAAGTGGCTTATTGCTATGCCATACTGCCATTCTCCATGGCCCCCTTATATGCCACCCCCTCTGCCCTTCCCAGAATAAGCATGGAGACTACGGAGTGAGAAAAATAAAACAACTTTATTTAACCCTAAAAACTTGAATTAACATGGATTAAACTGTTTATTTGGAGTGGTTCACATCTCACATGAATTCCAATTTTCAATGAGTTTAGTTCTTCCATGAGCTTGCACTTCAGGAAGGAAAAAAAATATATTTTAGAAAAATAATTTTATTTTACAAAAATAATGAAAATTATTTCAGAAAAAATGACTTTTGTAGCCTTGATTCCCCTCTTCCCCCCCCCCCCCCGGTTGTCCTAATCAGAAAGGAGAAGCTTGCAGTTGTGNATGGGTTGTCCTAATCAGAAAGGAGAAGCTTGCAGTTGTGTACCCATGGGTCATGGCTCTGCTGGGTGCTTGTGGCAAGGGAATCAGTTTGCATCCATTGCCCTGGCAGGTCTGTAGCATGACAACAAGGACATTCATTATTTCAGACCACCCCACCTACCTTCCTGCCCCAATGTTTTGGACCCTCTCCCACCCAATTTTCAGCCCTTTGCCGGCCCATAGGGAAGCAGGAATGAGTAGCACTGCGGCTGCTGTGTGGTGATTTTCCTGCTCCTCCTCCACATTCTCCTGGCCACCTGGCAACACTGTAAACAATAAAGAGCATAGATTAGATAACACTAAACAGAAGGCTTTATCGTGCATTGTGTAAACGTGACCCACCCCCCACCCCCTCACCTGGTCCATTCACTTGCCGTTCTACTCCATCAAGGAAAAAAACCTCCACCGAACAAAGGCAAGCTCTCGAGCTGGAGCCCTGAGAGTCAGGTTGGCCGTGTCTGCATTCACCCATGCTGACAGACATGGAAAGACATGGAAACAGGGGACAGACATGGAAAGATATCCACCCGTGGTTGCAGCTTCCGAGCTGGGAGCAAGAGTGGTTGGAGTGGGAAAATGGCACAGTGGGTTTTTAAGGTGAGAATGATAGTGGAGAGAGTGGCAGGAAGCAGTCACTCCTTGGAACACCTGCAATGTCCCTGGATTATGTCATGAGTTGGTTGTGGGTGGTGACCACGTGGCAAGTGGGGGCTAACATCTGGCAGACACCTAGAGGGGCTTTAGACAGAACACATTTTGGTGTTTGCATGTGTGTTTAAAGGGTGTTAACACCCTTCTCTGAATCCTCCTCTGAACGAGTGCTTGCAATGTTGCGCTGCTTACACGCATTGGCAATTGGTGTTTAATACTGCCCCCCGATGGGAGGACATATGCACACCCTCCAGTCAGTTTCCCATATGATATCACAGCATGCATTTCTGATGTACTTGTCAATATCATGTTACATTAACGTCCTCACAGAAAGTAGGTGTTAACAGGAAAGAAAATTCCTGACTGACAGCGCATTTCATCTAATCAAAGTGTATCTTCTTTTTTTCCTTTTCACTGGCACAAAAATTTCAACTGCATTTTGCCCCATTTTGTCTATGTGCTTAACTGCAATCAGTGTGCACACACCCCATAATTTCACCATAGTCCCTGTTAATGTGCTGTTTCTATGCAGGCAGATTGTATGCTGTTATTTCCTTTGTTTTTACCTGCTGCCGCTGTGAGATCCAGAGCATCAGAATCAAGGTTCCTCTCCTGAATCTATAAGAATCCTTCCAGTTACAAAGAAAGGACTTGGGTAGCTGAACACTTTCCTCTTGAGCTAATGCACTCTCTCTCCTGCAGCTAAATTAGGAAGTGTTTCCCTTTCAACCTATGCTCTTGCATTATAGAGATTCCTGCTTTTTTTTCTCATTATATTTATCAATCAGGTCCCATAGCTTGGTTCTTTACAGACAAACAGGCATCTTTTCTGCACCCAAGGCAAGAGGGGGCAGGGCAAGGGAGGGCAGTACAAAGTTATCAGGCTACTCATCATGGGTGGAAGGAGGGTGTAGGGTAGCATCAAAAATAATATTGAAGCTCCTCCCAGCTAATGCCATCCTTTATGCTTCCCCCCAATGCCTGGAATGCCCTCTCTAAGTACGCATGCTCTGTCTGCTCCTCCTTCCGTCCAGACCTTCAAGTCCCTCGTAAAAAACTACCACTTCTTTATTTGTCAGACTGTCAGGCTTTGCTCCTCAACCCTATAGATTGCTCTAAGATGCTTCTCCTTATACTGTTTTATCCTTCAGGATCTTCCCCTTCCTCTCTTGTAACTAAGCTAAGCACATGCACCTGCAACTTCTCCACTTCATCAATGTATCCCTTTCTCTCTCTATGTTCCCCTCCCCCTTGCCTCCCCTCCCTTGTAGATAGATAGATAAGTTTATTTGAGCTTAGCCATAGGCCATTGCTTAACACACAAGAACAAGAATACATACAAAATAAGCACTAGTTGAAAATACACTTAAAAAGAGGTTCCAATTATTGTGAAATTTCTATACAAACATCTTATAGGGATACCCTGGTTCAGTAGCAAGCCTCCGGGAAAAATTCCCTTGGGCTCCGTTTATGTGCCAGCCGGCCCTTGAGAGCTCACTCCAATGTGCCATGATTTGCGTCTGATGATCCTGCCAAGAACTTAGATTTCAAAAACTTATTCCTCAATACAAAGGCCTGGGTCAAAAAGGCCATAATTTCCTGGGTAAAGTCAGGACCAGTCAATGCATGGTAAAGTAAATTATGTTCCGTTCTACCGGGGTATTTGTTCAGCAGTTTGGAAAGAAATTGACTTCTAATTGCGTCGTACATCCGACAGGAAAAAAGAATGTGGTGGACTGATTCCACTTCTGTGAGGTCAAACGGACATAGCCCCTCTTCATATTTTATCCCCTGAAGCTGCACTGTTCTTAATGATGTTTCTCTTACAAGTCATCAGTCATTTTTCGGTCTATCAAGAACATCATTGGCCATCTCCCTTAGATGTCGTTTTCCTAATAGAATTTTTTGAAGACACTGTGTCATTGACTTTACTAATGTCCAGCATGGGACATTGTACCCATTGAGTTCTTTTCATCGAGTTCTTTTCATCCCCTGCTGTTTTAATTAAATGAAGATGACACAAAGCTTATTCTTCAGGAATCCCTTACTGTAACTTAAGAGCCCATTCCATCTTCTCCTTTATTTATGATTTTTCTGCTTGACTTCATCCTAGTCCCTAGTTCCATCACTAGTACCCAAAACCAGAACGCAGAACATCTTTTCCGTTGCTCTTCTCTCCCTGTCTGCTGCTGCAGAAGCTGCTGCTGCCACCACCACTTCCAAAGTCTCTGCATCACCAACTTTCTCCTGTGTGCATGCTGGGGTTCCACCAGTTCCTTTCTCTGGCATGCTGGGAACTGTCCCTTCCTTGTAAGCAGGGACCTGTGTTCACTGCATTTTCCCCATTGCCCAGATCAGGAAAACACAGCAAGCGTGGGTTCTTGCTTGTAAGCCTCTTGTGGCAGAGACCCATTTCTGATCATGACTGTTCAGCACCAGGCACATTGCTGGTGATGTGTAAATAATAATAATTAAAAAATAATAATTGATAATTTCCTGTCTTGTAAAATTATTTGTAAAGGAAATTATTTGTAAGGAATCATGTGTACCAGTCATGTAGAATTTGCCATGTCCCTGTTCATGGGTCGGAGACTAGCCATTTGTACACTTACCTGATCTAATTGGAAGATACAAATGTTTAATGCAAGATCTACTCTGATACTATTAGAGAATTCCAGAGCATCTTCTCAGCAGCCTTCTCCCTCTGCAGTGTTCTAGGCACCATGTCCATGCTGTGTGATCTCAAGGATGTAAAGCATCTATCTCTCCTTTTTTTTTTTCCCAGCTGCCACATTTTTGAAGAAAATCCAAATCCAGTCTGCTTAATTTGTCACAAATGGAAACTAGTGGCTTAACTATCCATGCTGGAGTTAGGTTCTTCCAAAGCCACACAATAGTCAAGTTGCAGCAATAGTGCTAACAAGAGTGGCAGGCTTGCCCAGTGCCTGAGGACTGATCTGTACTGGATAAAGTTATTTTCCTGCTTGGTGCTGAATTAGAGAGGTTGCTATATAACTTATTTAGCTTCTTGGAGGTAAGTCTTGTGCCAGCTGGAAGGGCACAGGGGAGAATAAAATGTGTAGGGTAAAAGCTTGCCAGCTATTTGTGAGAGAGATTAGTAGTTTTTTCTTTGTATCATAGCTAGATAAAACCCAGTTATGTGCTGCCTCTTGTTTTGTATCAACTTCTGAAATTATTTATTTATTTAATTACATTGTTATCCCGCCCCCTCCTGCTAATCACAGCTTGGGGCAGCTAACACATCAACAAAAATACACAATATGAAATACAATACATTTATTTATATATAATACTAAAAAAACAAAAATAAAAAAACCCCATAGTAAAACACCACAAAACAACCGAAAACTCTCCTCCCTAATCCTCCTCTCTGCCGCTAAGACCTGGCTGTTCCATACTCGTTGAAAGGAGAAGAGGTCCAGGGCCACATGGGCCTCTGCCAGGAGGGTGTTCCGCAGCCTCAGTGCAGCCACCGAGAGCGCCTTCTCCATAGTCGCCCCCCAATATACCCATGGAACTTCAAGAAGGGCGCCCCGGTAGACCACAGGGACTGATCAGAACCTGGGGAATGAGGCAGTCCTGCAAATAGGTAGGACTCAAGCTGTCTTGGGCTTTATAGGTCAGCACCAACACCTTGAATCGGGCCTGGAAGACTATAGGCAGCCGGTGCAGAGAGTAGAGCACTGGTGTAATATGCTCCTCATGGCCCATCCCCCGTGAGAAAGCGAGCTGCCACATTCTGCACCAACTGCAGCCGCCAAACCGTCACTATGGGCAGCCCCACGTAGAGCGCTTTACAATAGTTCAGTCTTGAGGTGATGAAAGCATGGATGATGGTGGTCAGGTCAGAGTCTGATACATACAGCCAAAATTGCCGTACCAGATGTAAATGACAAAATGTGCTCCTTGCTACAGCCCCCATCCATGTGGAGCTGAGAGTTGAGGAGCACTCCCAGACTACGAGCCTGAGGAAACAGGGGAGGGCGCACCCCTTGATGATGAGGGACGCCAACCCCACCGCCTTACCCACCAACATCACTTCCGTCTTGTCGGGATTCAACTTCAGACGGCTCACCTGCATCCAGTCCTCCACAGCCTCCAGACACTGGGTAAGCAGGGTCAATCGACCCTGGTCCATTTCACAGCAAAGGTCATCGTCCAAGGCTACAAGTGCAGTCTCAGTGCCGTAACCTGGGCAAATCCTATGAAGGGTTCTTCAGGTTTTTCTGGAGAACTTGCTAGTTCAGTACATCCTGTTCATATCCACTAACCTTTCCTCTGTCATAACAGACAAAAGAAGATGATGCTCCGTATTTCATGCTAAGAACATCTGAGCTGATACAGCAGTATTTACTCTGCATATCTGCAGAACATGGTGTTAAGGGCATGTATAAATGTAAGACTCAACCCCAATTAGTCCTGAGGGGAAATGTTGCAAAGGAAAAACATCATGCAGCCTATGATCCTTATTTGGGCAAAGGTCCTGTGGCTGGGGTTTGAGGTTAACCTTAACTGGAAACCCACTGTACCTTCACAATTTCCCCACTTGCAATCTTTATGTATGGGCTAAGTCTCTTATACCCAGCATTCCTCCAACACACACATACACCCTTGCAAGTGTGGTGTAGGAGGTTTAGCCTAACCTTAACTTTTCATTTCCCAAATTTATGGAGTTTAAGTTTGATTGTACTCCGCTTTCTGAAAAGGGTATAAAATACAGGTGTAAAATCCAGACCCTTTACATGAAAGGGTGTAAAATCCAGACATGCAGGCTCCTGGGCTGGCCCAGGATGCAGAAACCCAGGCAGAGAAGACGCGCACCTGCCAGAGCACAGAACAGACATGCTCCCAGCCAGGCTGACAGCAGCACAGCCCAGGGGTAGGGAGAACAGAAATGTGCGGCTGACTGGCCCTGCCCCTGCGCTGTGCCCAGTGTCCTGCCCCCCACCATAACAGGTAGCCGTGGTGGCCAATGACAGCCACCCACCATGGCAGCCAGCCATGGCAGAGGAAGCCAGACGTAAAGGCTCAAGGACGACCCACTTTGCCTCGAATCAGCAAGCGCTAGCCCGGGCTGTTACTTCAACTGGCTGCGTGGGCTAACCACCAACATGACCCAGGGTATCCTGGGTCAACATCTGACAGCCTGGAACAACGCGTGACTGCAGCACATGGGCCTAAGCAGGCTGCTGTCGCGTCTGGCTTTACCTTCTGTTTTAACTACTGTAATCCTTTAACTGAAGGAGTTTCTTTTCTTATGGGGATTCTTGGGGGGTGTTTTAGAAATGGGAATATGGAATCATACATTATTCACAGGACAGTAAAAATCCTTAAACACATGTTTTTTAAAATGTCTTTATTTAGGAGGAATATAAAATTTAAGTTTTGAAAGGCTTTTTACTGGGAGGTTTTTCTGAGAAAGGTGAAAAATCCACTTTTTATACTTAAAAAAACACCAAATATGTTTCCTGGGAGAAAATGTTTTTTTCTCCTTCCAGTGAGCTCGTAAGTCCAGCCAGTCTCTTGCTGTTTCTCTGTCGCCCGTCTACATCTCCCCAGAAGTGGCTGCATTGAACTCCCTCTCAGAGAATCCATGAGTCCGTCTGGTCTCCGATTCCCTCGGAGTTCCTCCAACCCCTTGGCACTGCCAGCATACACACAGCAATGTGTGTTTCCTATCTTTCTCTTTTTTTATTACACAAAGAAAAATAACAAGAAAAAATAGTGTAACAAAAAATGTTTGTCTAACAAAATTGACTACTTTGGATTTTTTTTATTTTATTGGCTCATTTGGGGAAAATACAAACAAAATCTCCTAAGAGTTTGTAATATGTATAGTTATCCAGAATGAGATCCAAATCAGTGTTCCCAAGTAATGCTACAGTAGCCTAGTCCATTCACTAGTCAAAAGAGCTACTGGGAATTTCATTAAATTTATTTTATTTATTTATTTTATTTCGTTAAATTTATTGGCCACCCCCTCATGCCTATGGCATCTCGGGGCGGCTTACAATATCATAAAAACACATTAATACTAAAATCGACAACAATCAAAAAATAACACACGCACTACTTTAATACATGCACTTGTCAGGCCCTGGGGCCTGAGGAGGTGGGGCCAGCAGGGACGCCGAGGGAGACACCCCAGGAGGAAAGGCTCCCAGGACTCCCCCACAACCCCGCGAGTGCAGCCTGCAGCAAGCAGGAACCAGGAACCAGCAGCGCGGCGTAGAGACACGCCCCCCAGCGTGCTTCCCGAACACGCTGGGAATCCTCCAGAGCCAACCCCGCCCCCAGCGCTGTCGTCACCACTGAACACGCCCCCCGGCGTGGTACTGCAGCACGCAGCAGAGACAGACAGGCCGCACCCCTCCCCGGCCACGCCGACGGCGTTAGCCCCACCCCCGGGCCCCGCCCGGCGGCGTTCAGCGCGGCTGCAGCAGAAGGCCCAGACGCAGCCCTTATAAGGAGGAGACAGACAGGGCTGCGTCGCCGGTGAACAGAGCCTTGCCCTGTGAGACTGGCCCCCCTTTGATAGTTTGTGATTGCATCCCTTCAAAGCCTGCGTTATTGTGACTGCGACGAGAGCCTGCGAGAGTGCTTGGGAGTGTGCCTGCGAGAGTGTCTGTGAGTAAGTGTATTCCCTCCTGCCTATCACGTGGTGCCCTGGGCCCACTTGAGTGCTTTCCTTTTTCCCTCCATCCCCTCCCTGGGAGTTCTACACTTGGCCCTGCCTCACGCCTTCCCTTCACACCCCGTGCTGGTCCTGGTCCCTGTGTGGAGTTCTGCTGTTTGCCTTCCCCGGTTGGGAAGCGGCTTGGCCTGCACCCCAATGATGAAAGCGGTGGGGAGAGGCTAAGCCCTCCAGACCACCACCACGCTAACCTGAGGGGTCCTTTTTTAGGCCTTGCCTCAATCCTCCCTGGACTTGCCTGTTGGTGGACGAAGTGGGGCACGAGTGCTTGTTGCTTAGGGTGGATTCCTTTCCGTGGGGCTTACTTCCCAAACCCCGAGCCCCACAGTTTCACCGGCTCAAAAACTAGAAACTTCCTAGTCATGGAGGAATTATTAGCTGAAGTGCAGCGGCTAGGCCATGCAGTACAATCCTTGGCCATGGAGGTCAAGGATTTGAAAGAGCAACAAAATCCTCAGGGGCCCCCTCCGGTGGTAGCTGCCCTCCCGGTACCCCTGGACCCAGGCAATATGTGGCCTCGGGAACCAAAGGGGCCTACCATTTCTAAATTTACAGGAGATCGACGTCAGTTCCAAGGGTTTCTGGCCTTGTGCCAGCTGACGTTTCGTACTCAACCCGGCACCTACAATACAGATGCTCGGAAGGTTGCCTTTGTCATAGGGCTCCTCGATGGGCCGGCCCTCATTTGGGCTACGCCCCTCCTTACGAGCAATAGCCTGCTACTTAATAACTATGAGGAGTTCATACAGGAGTTCAAATTCCTGTATGACTATCCCCACCGGCTCCAGGATGCCGAGAACCAAATCACGACCTTAAAACAAGGGAAAGGCCCCCTGTTGGACTATGTTACCAGGTTTCAGCAGCTGGCGGTTGAATTGAAATGGCCTGACAACGTCCTCCGGGTTATGTTTCGGCGGGGTTTAAATGAGGAGTTGAAAGACCAACTAGCCCTAACCAGCCCCCCCGACACCTGGGGGAAATTGGTCACCCTCGTGTTACAGATCGAGGAACGACTCAACGAGCGGCGACGGGAACGCCGTTCGGATGCACCCCGGAGTTCGTTTCCTCGAGTACCCGTGGGGGGGGCGCTACGGAGTGAAATTCCCCGGAAAGAGGACCCAGAGCCCATGCAGGTAGGCGCCTCACGAGGCCCCTTAACGAGTGACGAAAGAGAACGGAGGCGGGTCTCTCGGCTATGTTATTATTGTGGGGGATCAACGCACTTCGCCCGAAACTGTCCGGCCATCCCGTCCAGCCGCCGAGAACCGGGAAACGCGGCCGCTCGGGATGTATAGGGGGCATCCTGAGCTCAAACCCTTCGCCCCTACAACCAGAGAATTCCGGGATCAGGGCCCATACAGAACGCTGTCAGCATTTGCGGATCCCGGTGATGTTAAGGGTTAGTCCCCGTCGCACCTTGGTTTCCTGGGCTCTTGTTGATTCCGGGGCATCCGGGAATTTCATCGATGAAAGGTATTTACGGCGCCACCAGGTTCCCCAACAACCCCGAGTTCCCACGGAGGCAATCCATTCGATAGATGGCTCCCCCCTAGTCTCGGGACCCATCACATTGCAGACGAAACCGTTACCCACGATGGTGCAAGGGGTTACTAAAAGTTTGCAGTTGGATGTCGTTTGTACCCCCATTTTCCCTATTGTGTTGGGGTTGCCATGGTTACAGCAGTGGAACCCTGAGATTAATTGGCAGACCCTAAAATGGCACGTACCCGGACCACGGCCGAAAACACCCGATTCTCCACGAGCACCCCAACACCTAAGTGCTACCATCACGGAATCCGGAACCCTGGAGGTACCCCAGCGGTACCAGGACTATGCGGACGTTTTTGATGAGCAAGAGGCGGCTCTGTTACCCCCTCACAGGCCTTACGATTGCCCGATCGATCTTTTCCCGGACACCCAACCGTCGCACGGACGCATCTACGCCCTTTCCAGGCCGGAACTCCAATCCTTGAAACATTACCTTGACGAAAACCTCAAAAAGGGTTTCATTCGTCCCTCTATCTCCCCGGCAGGGGCTCCGCTCTTCTTCGTCCCTAAGAAAGATGGAGGGCTACGGCCCTGTATTGATTACCGGGAACTAAATGCTATCACGGTAAAGAACCGCTACCCGCTTCCCCTCATCCCGGAGTTGTTGAATCGATTACAAGGGGCACAACTCTTCACCAAGCTGGACTTACGGGGGGCTTATAATTTGGTCTGCATTCGGGCGGGCGACGAATGGAAAACTGCTTTCCGCACCAGGTATGGGCATTTTGAGTACCTGGTGATGCCCTTTGGCCTTGCCAATGCGCCCGCCACCTTCCAGCATTTTATTAACGATGTGCTACGAGAAGTCCTAGATGTCTACGTGATCGCCTACCTTGACGACATCTTAATCTACTCGGCCTCCGAGGCAGAACATGTGACCCATGTCCAGACCGTGCTCGCAAAACTTCGCTCCCAGCGCCTATTCTGTAAGCTATCCAAATGTGCCTTCCATACCACTACCATCGCCTTCCTGGGCTTCATTATTTCCCCCGAAGGGTTAAAGATGGAGGATAACAAGGTGGAGGCGATCCGTACCTGGATACCCCCTACGTCAGTCAAGGCCCTTCGGTGTTTTCTGGGAACCATAAATTACTACCGGCAGTACATCCCGCGGTATGCCGCGACAACAGAACCCCTTACAAAGCTCCTACGAAAAGGGGTTGCGTACCATTGGACGGACCGGCATCACCAAGCCTTCCTGGACCTGAAAACGGCGTTTACACAAGCCCCACTACTCCAGTTCCCTGACTTCGATAAAGCCTTTACGGTAGAAACCGATGCCTCCAACAGCACGCTGGGGGCGGTCCTTCTTCAAGAGAAAACCCAGACGAAGACCCTGCTCCCCTGTGCCTACTACTCGCGGCAATTAACAAGTGCAGAAACCAACTACACCATTCTCGATCGAGAACTTCTAGCCATTAAAGCAGCCTTCACCACCTGGCGCCATTATCTGGAAGGTGCCCGACACCCAGTGACGGTCATCACGGACCATCGTAACCTCGTGTATCTTCAGTCCGTAAAGATTGCCAACGCGCGACATGGCCGCTGGGCCCTCTTCTTCTCCAGATTCGTTTTTCAGATCCAGTATCGGCCTGGAAAACAAAATGTATTAGCGGATGCCCTCTCTAGATCCTTGGAGGAAAACACCACGGTGTGTAACCAAGGGGAACCCATTTTGCCACCCTGCGTAGGGGTGGCAACCAGCCTTTCCCCCGATCAACTGCAAAAACTATCTCCTTCCGATCAACAGTTGATTCAGACTGAGGGCATTGTAGCGTGCCCCGGGGGGTATCTCCATCAGGGCAAACTGTTGATTCCCCAGAAGGCCCGCAAGCAGGCCCTCTGGAGTCACCATGATGCCCCCTTGGCAGGGCACCCGGGAACCAAACGAACCTATGAGCTCCTTAAACGTCACTGTTGGTGGCCGTCGATGAGGACCGACGCCACACGCTATGTTCAAAGGTGTATAATCTGCGCCAAAACAAAAATCCCGTGAAGGAAACCCATAGGGTTGCTCCAGTTGGCACCTATGCCGCAAGGACCATGGCAACGCATCGGGATAGACTTCATTATGGAACTCCCCCCGTCTCAACAACACACAACCATTTTCGTTGTCGTGGACCACTTCACGAAACTGGCACATTTTGCAGCCTGCCCAGGTCTTCCCACGGCGCAACAAACGGCGTGTCTATTAGTGCAGAATGTGATTCGTCTACACGGGATTCCTCTCGACATTGTCTCCGACAGGGGCACACAGTTTACATCTCGACTATGGAAAAATCTGTTGCACACCCTGCAGGTCCGCATAAATTTAACTACCGCCTACCACCCGCAGGCGAATGGCCAGGTGGAACGAACCAATCAAACATTGGAACAATACCTGCGGTGTTATGTGGACCACTTACAGGATAATTGGTACGAGTTATTACCACTTGCAGAATTCGTCTACAATAATACGCTAAATGCCTCCTTGGGGTCCTCCCCCTTCTTCGTTACATACGGATTTCACCCCCGCTTATGCGCACCCAGGGTATGCCGTTCCCCAATACCTGCGGCCGGAGCGTTGGTGAAACAAATTCATCAAGCTCAAGAAGTAGCACGTACCTTCCTATGTAAGGCTCGGCAGCGCTATAAAGCTTATGCCGATTTGCACCGTCAACAAGCCTCGCAATTCCAAGTTGGCGACTACGTATGGGTCGATCGCAGACATTATCCGTCCATCCGACCCTCATCTAAACTAGACTACCGATACATGGGACCCTTCCCCATTAGTAGGAAGATAAATGATGTAGCCTATATGGTAAAGCTGCCTGCCCATTATCACATCCATCCAACGTTTCACGTTTCCCTTCTCAAACCAGCGGGGCAGCCGCCATCGTCACTGCCAGCAGACCCAGTCCCTATTCGCGGAACTGATGAGCCAGAGTACGAAGTACAAAAAATCCTCGATGCTTGACACAAACGCGGTCGTCTGTACTATTTAATTCAATGGAGAGGTTATGATGCGTCAGAGAATTCGTGGGAACCCGCAAGGAATGTGCATGCCCCCCAGCTCCTGCATCAATTCCATACCCGTTACCCACACAAACCGGCGCCCCCACGATGGAGACCGCCTGGAGGGGGGGGTACTGTCAGGCCCTGGGGCCTGAGGAGGTGGGGCCAGCAGGGACGCCGAGGGAGACACCCCAGGAGGAAAGGCTCCCAGGACTCCCCCACAACCCCGCGAGTGCAGCCTGCAGCAAGCAGGAACCAGGAACCAGCAGCGCGGCGTAGAGACACGCCCCCCAGCGTGCTTCCCGAACACGCTGGGAATCCTCCAGAGCCAACCCCGCCCCCAGCGCTGTCGTCACCACTGAACATGCCCCCCGGCGTGGTACTGCAGCACGCAGCAGAGACAGACAGGCCGCACCCCTCCCCGGCCACGCCGACGCCATTAGCCACGCCCCCGGGCCCCGCCCGGCGGCGTTCAGCGCGGCTTCAGCAGAAGGCCCAGACGCAGCCCTTATAAGGAGGAGACAGACAGGGCTGCGTCGCCGGTGAACAGAGCCTTGCCCTGTGAGACTGGCCCCCCTTTGATAGTTTGTGATTGCATCCCTTCAAAGCCTGCGTTATTGTGACTGCGATGAGAGCCTGCGAGAGTGCTTGGGAGTGTGCCTGCGAGAGTGTCTGTGAGTGTTTGCGAGAGTGTCTGTGAGTAAGTGTATTCCCTCCTGCCTATCACGTGGTGCCCTGGGCCCACTGGAGTGCTTTCCCTTTTCCCTCCATCCCCTCCCTGGGAGTTCTACACTTGGCCCTGCCTCACGCCTTCCCTTCACACCCCGTGCTGGTCCTGGTCCCTGTGTGGAGTTCTGCTGTTTGCCTTCCCCGGTTGAGAAGCGGCTTGGCCTGCACCCCAATGATGAAAGGGGTGGGGAGAGGCTAAGCCCTCCAGACCACCACCACGCTAACCTGAGGGGTCCTTTTTTAGGCCTTGCCTCAATCCTCCCGGGACTGGCCTGGTGGTGGACGAAGTGGGGCACGAGTGCTAGTTGCCAAGGGTGGAATCCTTCCCGTGGGGCTTACTTCCCAAACCCCGAGCCCCACAGCACTACTTGAATCCTAATGGCTCCAAGGCTGCATTGCACTCAAGAATGCTTCTCTCCTGTTCTTTCCATCTTGGGCAGATGTAACTGGAACATAAGAAGTGCCAGACGATATCGTGGATGGTCATGCTTTGACTCGCATAGCCACCCAAAGTGCCATCACATCTGAAACGGCCCGCCAAATGTTACCCTGGGTCAGATCCAGGGTTTTCCCGGGCCGTGGTAGTTTTTAGCCTGGGCTGTAACTCAGGCCCATCGCCAAGTCACAGCCCGGACAAAGTGCTTCCATGACCCGGGGAAGCCATCTCCAGACCGGGGTAGAGCGGACTGTTTCATTTGATGGCCCCCTCTACTTGATCCGGGTTCGGGGCTGTTCCGCCCATCAGGAACAACACTCACTAACGTGAGGGGCAGGGCTGTACAGACACATGTCGCCCTGCCCCCTCCCCAGCCCAGGCACTGACACATCTGTTTGGCGGCTGGGCCAGATCCTGCTCAGGGTGAGCATCCTCACCCCGGAAAGAATCAAAGCTTGATGGCATGGTGCACCGTCGCATTTTAAAAATACTCATACTGGGTCAAACCGGTGGTCCATCAAGCCCAGCATCCTGACTCTAACAGTGGCCACCATCAGAGGAGTGCATAGCATGTCGAAATGAAGGGATTCATGCCCTGATATTTATTCCCAACTCCTGACAGTCAGAAGTTATGTTTCCCAACTAACTTGACTAGCTACATTATCAGCCTTACACTTGCACTCTATAATTTGAAAACTAAATACACAATTAAAGCTTCAGATTCTTACTTGTACCATGAAGTGTGAGTTAAGGCTGTGATCTCCAGGCTTTCAGTTATCTTGATCGAGTCTTACAGTGTTTCCATTTTTTATTTTTTTAAATGACTTGCAGTAAATTTTCACATACCGCAAAGCATTATCACGTACAAATAAAAATGGCAAAAGGTCAGAGTTTAGGGGCTTGTAAGTTGGCCTAACCGTAACTTTTCATTTCCCTGGTTCGTAGTGTTTAAATTTCATATTGCTTAAAGTTCTAGAAAGGTTACAAATGAATGAAGTCCTGCCTTAACTATTTTTTAAACCAAAAGGTTTTTTTTTCTCCATGAGAATATAAACAGAAGGCTGCTTACAAAAATATAAATGTGCTATGGAAACAAGAAAAAAATAAGACTACAGGCTATGTCCTGATGAGTAACACACCCAGGATGTAACAAATAAAGGATTCTTAAGAAATGCAGTCAGAAGCATCGTGCAGCAAATGTGCTGGGTACATGTTGTGCCACCTGTGACTGTACTTTTGTCACTCTCCCAAAATAGAAACCCAATTATTCCACCAAGATTAAAGTTCAAAATAAATATTTGTTAAACTCTCAGGAGTAAGGAGCAGACACCTTCATTGTGTAAAATAAATGTAGTATACATTTATAGCACCACATAAGTAATTGGTAGTAATCAATGTTAATCTGTTTGTGGCAGAGTACAAAGGAGCAATTAGTAAATCTGTATGTTACAGCTTAGAACTGGAGGGATGTGTTAACTATTGTCTCTTCTTTCCCCCCCCCCTTTTTTTTCCCTTGGCCCAGAAATTCATGTCGTATGGTTGCCTGAGCACCTTCTGCAACATTTGTTTTAGCATGTTTATTTATATTTATTTATTTATTTATAAAATCATTTAATACCCCGCCCCTCCTGCTTCAAGCAGTCCAGGGCGGCTTACAATGTTAAAACATATAAAATCAATAAAACCATAAAATACAATAAAAAGAAAGGCACAAAACCAAAACCGCCCCCCTCCCCCACATCCCATCCATCTCCCTCGCCAAAAGCCAGGTGGAATAGCCAGGTTTTACACATACAACAGAAAGAGTGGAAATCGGGGCCTCCGCCAGGAGGGAGTTCCACAGCCTAGGTGCAGCCACCGAGAACGCCCTCTTCATAGTGGCCCCCCGGGCCACACGGGAGACCTCGAGAAGGGTGCCCCCAGCAGATGTTCTCCTATGTGTTTCCATGAGGAAAGGCAGGGTGGAGTCAAGAATAGCACGGGCCGATGTTGGGCTGGCTTCCCTAATGCAGCTCTGCTAACCCTGGCAAGTGGCAATATTCCCACCAATATAGACCAGATCAGGCCAAATTATGGTGACTCCTGGATATAATCACAAACAGGAATTGGGAAGACCAAGATCATCAAACTAGTTTCCTGTAACTCAGTAGAACCCTGGTTGTTCATATACTAAGCACACTTCTAGAAGTGCGTTTCTTTCAGCTACCTTACTTCACAAATGCAAGGAGTAGTTGTCAGTGAGGAGGGGGAGTGAGGGTCCAGACACACGTCTCCACTTGCATGTTAGAGTCACCCACGTGCTCTGCCCCCTGCGTGCAGGGGTAAAATGCCCGTCAGGATAGTATTGTAGCCCTATATGTCTCAAAGAGACGGGGCACCTATCATCATAGGGCGCGGAGCACAAGACTAAACCAGGGCTGTGGAAGCCTGCCACAGGACCACGCTCAGCACACACTCAGGGGAAGGACAGGGGTCGGGTTGAGGGTGCAGAGGAATGTGGGGGGAGAAGGGTAAGGGCTCAGGGTCAAGGCAGGGGAAACAAGGGTTTCACACACACTCAGAACTGGGGACGGGGTCACAGGGGAAGGGCAGGGCTAGCACGCCCACAGTCACACTCTCACACACCCACAGATACA
Organism: Sphenodon punctatus; assembly: GCA_003113815.1. Taxonomy (NCBI): domain Eukaryota; kingdom Metazoa; phylum Chordata; class Lepidosauria; order Sphenodontia; family Sphenodontidae; genus Sphenodon; species Sphenodon punctatus. The sequence goes on along the minus strand of QEPC01012575.1, from coordinate 1,416,142 downwards.
ACTAGAGACACCCCATGGAAAAATTCAGCTCTGATTACCGGCGCCGGGAAGCCTCCCGCGCCGGCTTATGAAGCGCAAGGCACGCCCCCGACGTGCCAAGAGCCACGTGGAGCACCGCAACGGCTCGAGACGTGGCCCCGCCCCTCGCGGTGTCACATGGGGCTGTGCTGCCATGCTTGTGTCGGAGCCAGTTGCCTTGGGAACCAGATGCGATTGCGGCGTGCTGTCCACGTCTGTCCCTGGTGGGGGTGATGGGTCTGGGGCGGTGCTAGGAGGGGGAATCGGGGCTTTTGCAGCCCCCGAGCCCCTGGCCCGACCACCGAAGCTAACAGCAGTATAGATGAGAGCTGAAAAAATAGTTTTGTATTTGTGGATATAATTTGCATATTTGGATAGATCTGCATATATCCAGATTCTATTCATCTACCAAAATCAAATTCATATGTCTGTCACTTCCGATATTTGTTTCATACCTTTGACATTTCATTTTGGATATTTCAGTTGATTTCATTATTCTTTTCAGGTATTTGGATTACTTCAGTAGTGTTTGCTACATGCTAAATAACACCACTGAATCAACCAAACACCCCAAATGAACAAATAAACCAAAATACCAAAACCAAATATCCCAACTGAATATTTGTTTTGGGGTGAAGTAAGTAAATAGCAGTTTGTATCCATTTTGTCCCAAATAAAATAAATAGCCTGAAATCGTTGAATTCAGTATTTGACATAGGCATTTGTTTCAGCTCTAATATAGGGTATTTTCAAATGTGACACCACTGCCCATGGCCACACCTACCCCAGTGTGGCCACTGACGGTGGTGTCACGCCTGCTCCTGCCCACCAGATGTTAACCACGGGTGGGAGCAGAGTACACCCTGGACTATGGCAGGGCTAAACCCGGTGTCCACACGTCCCCCTCCCCAGTCGCCAGCACATTTGTTTAGCGACGGGGCCTACTCCTGCCCGGGGTGAGATCACATTTGAAAATACCCATCAATAACACATTTTACACAGGTTCGAGAGACTGTGTGACATTAGGGCTTTATAAGAATGGCAGCAAAAAAAAAAAAAAAAGTCTTTAAACATGAAACCTTGTCTTCCCGTATTGAAACACTTCTGTCAAGTTCTGTTGCATGATCTTTGTATCTCTTTATTTTTCTTTCTTGCTTCCATACAGTCCACCTGGAAGGATTTTGTGATGACAGAATGTTTGACTGCAGAGACGTGGCATTCATTGTTGGAGAAGGAGAGGACCATGACATTCCCATGGGAATTGACAAGGCTCTGGAGAAGATGCAGAGAGGAGAACTCTGTGTCTTGTATCTTGGAACACGGTAATACCACACCCCACCACCACCACCACCACCACTGAGATTTTAGCTAGGATCTACCTTTCATCACTTTGTTGTAAAATGCCATCATCCTCTCCTTGCCCCTTCCCTCAGTCCACCCAGAGAAGGGTACTTTCCCGCCATTTTGTCACAAACCTAGGATTAGCAAGAACCTGAGCTGAGAGGGGAAGCTCATGTTGAAATAATATCTGAATTGTTCAGAGAAGTAGACTCTTGCTGTTCATGTGGACTGCATCATATATTAAATGATCTCCTGCCTTCAAACAGTTTATATTGGTTGGTTTTGACCTAAAAAACCTTACACGGTCTGGGCCCTGTCTACTTGCAAGATCGCCTCACTCCCCGGGTCCTAGACTGGCCCCTACAGTTGTCCGGGGGCCCCACCCTGGCGGTCCCCCGGGTTTTCTGGGGGGCCACGCAGAATAAGGCATTATCGGTGGCCGCGCCATGCCTTTGGAACTCTCTCCCGGTGGGGGCCCGTCTGGCCCCGGACCTCCCAGCTTTCCGAAGCAGTTGTAAGACCTGGCTATTCTGTCAGGCATTTGGTGAGAGTGAGGGGTAGGTAGGGTGGGGGTTGGTGAAGGAGGGGGTTGGTTTTTATTTTTTTTTATTGATGTTTTATTATGTTTTATGATATTTTATTGTGTTTATCTTCGATGTTGTTAGCCGCCTCGGGTTGCCTGTGGCAAGAGGGGCAGGTATAAAGTTTTTTAAAATAAATAAATAAATAAAATATTAAGTGTGACCAAAATGATAAATTTGATGGTTTGTTGACAATAGGAATTTTACACGTTTCTCATTATAAGCATATTTTTTGTTAGAGCATAAGCAGAAAATAACCCCAGCCTTGTTAGACCTAGGGTTGACATGTTTAATTTATTGGGAGGGAACTGGGAGTCTTGGGGTGACTCCATATGTCTATGTGCTTAAACACATGGGCCACAATCCACCCACCACTTACTCCTGAGCAGGCCCTTTGAAGGCTATTCCAGATTAAACAGTTGGTGGATCAGGGCCACGTAGCTTGTACATGAAAACATATGTGCCTACAAGGTCTTGCTGTAGGTAGGACCTGCGGCAGCAGCTTCTCAAAAATCTGGGCCAATTGTACCACGCTTTTCCTCATGAGTAGCCAGTGTATTGCTCAGGTGCCTGTAGTTGCACACTTCTATCTTGTGGCCATATTTTCCTCTGCACGGTAGAGCTGTGCCATCTTCAAGAGTTCATTTGACCACACCTTCCCAGTAGAGTGAAATAATAGCACAGTGGGTATATGAGTGGGATTATCCACAGTACCACAATCTCCTGCCACTGGATGGTTGATCCTCTCTGTATATTATCAGCAACACATGCCTAGGCTGTGGGGAGGCCTGGAGATGCCACCCAAGCCCCATCTGCTACTCCACCATCAGTGCTGCACAGGTGACTGACTGGTGCTGTGTCCTCAGTGCATCTTACAGTGCCTCATGGATCACACCTAGGGTTGCCAAGACAAAATTTAAAACATAAGAGACACTACAGAGCTGAGAGATACTGAAATAGAGAACATCCATTATGTTCCATGGAGCTGTGGTGTTCAGAATAAGGAACGTCGTTTCTGTAGATATGGGATGCCCATTATGTTCTATAGCGCTGTAGTGCTCTGAAATAAGGTATGCTCTCCTAAAATAAGGGATATGCCTTTAAAATAGGGACACCTGACAACCCCATGCCATGAGGCAATGAGACCATGCAGCCCAACCACCAGGAGGCTACAAGACCACATGGTCATGTCGCAATCTGCATGGACAAGCCCCACATCCCCTTCCACATGACACCATGCCCAATCTATGCAAGCACCACCTCCCGCAAAGTAATGCAATCATGTGGCCACATCCAGATGTTCCTGTCATTCCCAGAATGCCCCTGAGAACAATGGATCTGCACTGCAGCAAGGATCTGGTAAAATGTATCCTGGGATAGCATCCAGGGATGTAGGTGCAGGTGGGGCTAGTGGCATAATTGCTCTGGCAGGCAGTAAACATGGGAGCAGGCACACGTGAAGCCATGAATATGTGAATGTAAATGATGGGCCACTTGCCACTCCATGCCTTGCTGCTTGGAGTGGTTAACTCTGTGAGCTTGGGCCAAAATCTTAAACTCGGATTTCTAAATATCTGAATGCAGAGCAACTTGCAAAAGGTGATATTTAAAGAAAATTAAATACCCCATGTGGGGTATGTACATCCTAAGAGTGAGGGTGAAGCATCCCTTCAGAACACTGGGGAAATAACTCTGAATCCAGGATAGTGTCTAAACACTATGTTGCCACAGAAGACATACTTGGCACAAAGTCTCCTAGGCAACATTTGTTTTGTCTCCAGGGTATGCCCGTGACTTGCTGTGCGTATCTCAATGAGTGTGAATATTCAGAATACTGAATGAAGTGCCTGATCGTACTTCCTTTCCATTAATGCTTTATTTTCATTCTCCATTTCAGATATGGGTTTGGTGAGGCAGGAAAGCCAAAATTTGGCATCGAGCCAGATGTCGAGCTTGTGTACGAAGTGACACTTAAACACTTTGAAAAGGTAAGAACAGAATTTCTCCCCACTTACAGACACACACTTTCAGCAATTCCCTTCGGAGAGCTGCTTTGCACTGGAAATGTTGAGTAGCCTTTGTCTCTGGCATGCTTGTAACAGAGCCCTGGTAAAACCGATATGTCAACAAAGATCTCAATGTTCTTAATTTGTTCTTGTGTGTGGGTTGGTTTTATATTTTTGGGTGTGGTCCAAGTTTTGTCCCCTGGCTTGTTCCATGTCTTGTTCTTTTTGTACTTTTTTTTTCTGTGCTGCAGACAAAAAAAGTTCACGTCCTGCCAAAGAGCTCTGAAAGGAGGGCAGGGCTGAACAGACTGTGCCCTCTTCAGGGGGCTGGCAAATGTGTCCATGTTTGTACAGTGCCGTTAAAGAACAAGATGTACACAAGGCAGAGCAGGTGCTGCTAGGCTCTGTCCTGGGGCATGTTTGCAGGCAGAACACTTTGGCACTCTGTTTCCCTCCTCAACCTCGTAACTTCAGAGATAACATTACGGAAGACTTCCTATCTCCTCCTCTCTCTCTGCCCCTAACGTTTTCCCCACCCCAGCATGCTTTCTGGTGGATAGTTCTTCCTGGGAACTAGATTGGGCTTGAAAGAATAAATAAGTGTCATCCCAGCTATCCCTAGGTACAGAGTGATCTGCTGTAACTCAGCACTGACAAGGGGAAACTAAAAGTTTGTCTGCTTGACCTCAGGAACTTGCGTTTCAGGTTACAGCACTGACTGTCCATGGTTTTACTGCCCCTTAATTCCCACAACCAAATGTATCAGATAAACAAGTCATATTTATTTACACTCATTACATAGCTCCTTTTGCTACCCACTCCTCCCACTACTGTCAATGTGTAAAGCCACTGCTTAATGACCGTCAGGAGCCGGCCCAGGGTCGAGGTTACTCACTACACCAATGGCCAGCAGGGCCCACTGTCACAGGTGTATATCAAGTTTTATTGTTGTTCTTACAGATCAGCTTTTGCCACAATTCGATTAAACAAACAGAAAAAAATAGGAAGCATAAATTGCAATCACAGTCTGCCCTGCACCAGGACCTAAAAACAAATAATAAAAAGTCTAAAATAAATAGTTCCAATACAAGGAATCTGAACCTTTCTCTAAGCAGGGCACACAAGCAATCCGTCTAGAGCTCTAGTTATAGCAAACAAAATATAGCATCCAGGTCCAAGAAGTCAGGTAGAAATAAAAACTAAGAATCTATCAAATCTGTAAGATACCATTTAATCCTTGATCAATAAATGCATAAAAGAAATGTGTATACCTGGCCAATATGGTGAAAACACTGGGACCCATAAATTAGAAATTCTGGTTAGGCGCCCTTGCTCTTTCATGGAGCATAATAATGGGTAACTTAAACACTAGGACAATTGGAATAATTCCCATTATGGAGACTGTCAGCCAGTAAACAATTTACAATTGATTAGCTATACATCATCAACCAAGATGATGAAAACATCGAAACCCATGGGTCAGGGATTTAGATTAAACATCCTTACTCGCTCACAGAGCATAAATTAGTAAATCTTACACCCTGGGAGAAATTGGATCATTGCGACTGTTGAAAATGTCAACAGGGTACTTCCCCCTTGGATCAGGAACAGCATGGTATTCTGACAATGACAGCACTCCCAGTCTTTCTCCTGATATGTTCTGCTTTTAAAGCAAAGGTCACAGGGGTATCAAAGAGCCATTGTCAGAAAGCCAAGCCATGGTCAACTGCCAGTCATGTCAGTCCAAATCTAACAAACTACAAGGAAATCTAGAAATGTGGTCCAGGTTGGAATGGGTTAAAATCCAGAGGTGAGAGTCATTTCCAGAGTGGGCAGTAGAGCTGAAATCAAAGAACCAGAGCAAGAGTTGGTACCATGGAATAGGTTCAAATTCAGCTAGGAAAGTGGGCTGGAGCGCAGACTGGAGACAACATAGGGTAGAAGCAGGATTGCAGAGTTAGTTACAGGTGGATCCTGATCCAAAGACAGCTACTGCCTTTTGCTAACTCAGACACCCCTCACTTCATGACCAACTCCTTTTGCAGACAATGATAGGTCAGGGTGTACTGGGGAGTGGTGGCTATTTGTAGCCCAGGAGACTGCTAGCTTACACAACTCTGTGGTGGTGCAGAAGCTAGGGAGATTGTGCCAAAGTGCCAAGGCCCAGCATTCTAACCTGATGGTTGACTGGCTGCACATGATGCCTAGTGACTATTGGAAGAGCTGAATGCTGGCATCAGCAGTAATTTCTGGAGCCAGCATGTTTTGAAATCAGGGATTCTGTAAAGGTCATCCATTGGTCAGAGGACAAGCAGAACTTCCAGAAGGCAGCAACCCAGCTGGTATTGTTTCCTGTCCCATATTCTAACAAATGTTGTTTGCACGCAGGCCAAAGAATCCTGGGAGATGGACACCAAAGAGAAACTTGAGCAGGCTGCCATTGTCAAAGAGAAGGGGACGATGTATTTCAAGGTCTGTGAGCCCTTACTACAGATTAAAACATACAGCTCGTCTTGTTCGTAACTACAGCTCGTCTTGTTCTGTTCTTAAACTGCAGGTCAAGGAATAATTTTAAACCCCCTTAGACATGAGTCAGTGGGTGTTTTCAGATGACGTGGAGCCTGCCAAAGCCTGGAGCTGCTCCGGGGGCCCACCCCTATGCCACCAGTTTTCAGCTCCACCCAGAGCCACATCTGGTGGACTGGTGGTGTTCCCGGGTCACCCATATGGCATCTTCTCCTCCTCCCCCCCCCCCCCCCCCCCCCCCCCCCCCCCCCCCACCACCACACCATAGAGTTGTAAGCACTCACCTGATGCTCTAGGCTGACCCCTGCAGCTACATAATGCTGGACGTGGCAACGGATGGGTGCGGAGGTGCACCTGCGGGTCTCAACAGATGGGCAGCAGTGCTGTGTTTGACTTCTGCCTTGAGTTTGGCGGACCTGCTTCACATGGCGTATTCCAGGATCTTGTGGAGCATACCATGCTGGACTGCCCCGGAGCTGCCCCAGCTCACTCTGGGTTGCACATCAGGCAGGTGCATTTCAAACGGACCAGTAAACCCAGGGGTCATGGGGGCCATCCATGGGCACCCCTGGTGCTGCTGTCCGTCTGTTTACCCCCAATGTTGTCACTTCCCCTTCCCAAGCATTGTTAGACCTGGGCAAGGCAAATGGTACTGTTCTCCTGACTCTCCTTCACTTCAAATGCTTCTCATTACAGTGACCTTCCCAGATGGGAGTTTTCCTAGTAGCTGTCAGATTGTCCTTACCTGGTAGCTTGCCCTAAAGCCTGTGGTGTTATCGCTGAGAGAAACCCTCTATGCTTTACACTACTGCCTGTCATTAGACCCAACAGCATTCTGGCTTCCAGTCATCTGACATCTAGCGTCCCTTTTTACCCAGTGCATATTTAATCAGTGGAACTCAGTCACCTGCTAGATTCAGTGAGAAGGTTTTGAAATCTACATGGATAATGAGAACATCTATGGTTCCGTTAGCTACGATGTTAAATTACAAGGGAAATAATACCTTGAAGTAGGAGGGATTGACTCGCACTAGCAGAATGGTTGCCTAGGCTAGTGTAGTTGTAACATTTGTGGTACAAGTCTTTGCTGGAGCAGGCCCTCCTCCCAGCCAAACAGAAACAAAGTGCCTCCCTTGGGTGAATCCCAGAGCAGCAGGCCTGCCTAACCAAAGCAAAACAAAAATCTCTATGGGCATTTTCAGACAAGGCACTTCCCACCCACCTCCCACCCACTATACATGTTACAGGGCACCCATAGGGCAGCACTGCAGCCCTGCAACATGTATAGTGGGTGGAGAGTATCTTGTCTGAAAATGCCTTCTCTGTCTCCTCCTGAAGCAGAGATACACAATCTTTCTCTGAGCGCACCTACCTTGATGAGCTTCTGTCCTCGCTTATATATATCCTCTGAAAGCAATTAGCCTGTCCCCTCCTTACTCTGTATGGCCTCATCCTGCAAGAACTTAAGACTCAGGGCAGTAGTCAATTAACATGAGACATTTACAGCTATTTGTTCCAAGTTTCAGACCTCCCCCTGCACATATTCTGGCTGCGGGAGGGAACGCGCAGTCAGGATATGCGTGGGGTGCCACTGGTCTGAAAGCCACTCTCCCCACATGCGGTTTTGCCGGCAAACACCCTCAGAGATACAGAGCAGGAAATCCTGTTCTGTATCTCTGTGGGTGTTTGCCAGCAAAGCTGCACGGGGCAGCTTTCAGACCGGCGGCACCCCACACATATCCTGACCATGCATTCCCTCCCGCAGCCAGAATATGCACAGGGGCAGGGGGAAGGTATGAAAGCAGAGTCTATGCAGAGGTCCTTGTTCCTTCCTCTGAAACATCTGGTACTGGTCTCTCTCTGACTTTCAGCTTTCTGACAAAGCTCTGTTAATCTTGGAGCCCAAAGGAATACCAGTGGCAATGTTCACTCTTCCCCCCTTATATTAACATTCTTCTCAATAGGCAGTTTCCTATTAAAGGAATAATAGGAAATAATTATTATCATGCTTCCCATGAGAATAATGGACCACCCTTTACTTGGGACTGAGGGGACTGGCTTTCCTATAGTAGTTAAACCTACCCAGAAGGGAAAGGCTATAATCCCTCTGTACTCCCACAGGGGCAGCCTATCCTGTATTAACATGGAGGCTTCCTGCCTTCAAAGAGGTTTTCTCCTGGGAGCCCTGCAAAGAGAGAAACTGTCATTCAAAATTAAAGTTGGGAGAGAAGTACTGCCTCTCACCTGGAACAAGCAAAGATTAAAACAACTTTCTATTCTCAGAGAGGTAGAAACACTTCTGGGAGTCGAGGGGTCACAAAGGAGAGCATGACTTTCTGAGGCAGTTCTTATTGACCTCTGCTGGAACTGTGGGTGCTCAGCCTCCATGCGAAACACTAATGCTTGTTCAAATTGCAAAATGTGTTTAGGGAGATTTCAGCAGCAAATCTGCTTCAGTTTGCCAAATAACATTCCTCCAGCCTTATCTTCTTTACCTCTTCTCAGGAAGGCAAGTACAGGCAGGCTGTGATTCAGTATGGGAAGATCGTGTCCTGGTTAGAAATGGAGTATGGCTTATCAGAAGGAGAATCTAAAGCTTCTCAATCCTTCTTGCTGGCAGCCTTTCTCAACCTAGCCATGTGCTTCCTGAAGCTGCGGGAGTACATCAGAGCTGTTGAATACTGTGATAAGGTAAAGGTATTCCTTGACACACTGGCTACATCAGGGCGGGGTGCTTTGGGGTATTTTTTTTATCCATTCCTTTTCCTGGCACCTCGCTTGTCTCCCTTTTACATTTGTATTTCTATTCATATTGGAGATGGAAAGTATTCAGATGATATCTTATTTAAGAACATAGTCAGTGCCATACTGGGTCAGACCAGTGGTCCATCTAGCCCAGCATCGGTCTCCAACTTCAGCTTTAGTTGCTTCATAGAAGTACACAGCAGGTCATAATGGAGTGTGATCCGTTCCCGTTACTCATGCCCAGCTCATGAAAGTCAAAGGTCTTCTCCCCTGACCAACTTAACTAATAGGCATTGATGGGTGATTTCAGACGTGACGAGATCACGCTGAACCACAGTGAACCACGGTGAACCCCGCGGCGGGGCGAAAGGCCCCTGAACGTCTGCACAGCGTGCGCCAGATGTTGGCCACGCTGAATCTGCAGATGGGTTCAATTTGAACCACGCTTCCCGGGCTAGCCGGGGGAAGGTCCCGGGAAGCGTGGTCAAATGGACCGCGGGCCGTGGCGAACAAAAAGTAACGTCTGGTCGCGTGCCACGGGCCGGGATCCCCGGCGGGATCCCGGGCCGTGGCACGATCGGCCAGACGCGGCGGCCGCATTGGCCCCGCCGCCCGCCCGTCTCCTCGGAGGGCGGGCGGCGGGGTGCGTGGAGGGGGCGGGGCCGTGCGGCCGCACGTTGCGCCGCGCGGCCCCGGCCCCTCCCACTTTCCCCGCCGGGATCCCCCCGGCACATCTGTTGGGCCGTGCAGGGGTGACCCCGGCGGGGAACGAAGACGTTGGTTACGGTACGGGGCCAAAGGGCCCCGTAACGTCTGAAAATACCCGATGGATCTGTCCTCTAAGAACTTACCCAGTTCTTTTTTTAAACCCAGTTATACTCGTAGGCCTTCACAGTGGCAAAAGCCCCGTGTGGTCTGAAAGCTTGCGCACTCATAGCAGAAGTTAGTCCAATAAATATGTTACTGGGGAATACAGTAAAAAAATTTACTAAATGAATGATAAAATATACAGTGTTATCAAATAAAATAATAAATACTATTTATGATTTACTATAATAAAATAAATCCAATCCCAACCAATGTACAGTAAAACCAATCCAATGCGTTTTGAGCAAACTGCTCTTCTTCAGGAAAATCTACAAATAATTAAAAGCTAATATAAATAGCATAATAAAAAAGTACTGAATACAAATAGATATTACCTTTTGAGAATCATAATATACAAAAAAAACATGTCATCTGTGAATGGGGTCACATTCCCAACCAAGATACGTTGCACGTCTTTGCTGTCTGCATTTATGGGAATATAACAAAGTCTCAACATGAAGTCACACAGACAAAAGGTTTGGGAACCACTGTCCTAGAGATCTGGACGGGTGCTGATGAAAATCAGACCAATCTCTTTTTCTGTCATAGCGCTGTCTAGCATGATACACAGATGATTAAAACAAAGCTGGGATCACCGCTGAAAGGTGCTAGTGGAGTTTTTCATGTTACTCTAGCTGGAACATTGTATGCTGTGAAACAATGCTGTACGTATAGATTTCTTTACATACATCTGTTGTCGTACATGCACAGAAGATACTTTTTTGCTTTCTTTTAATATTTCAGATTTTTTTTAAAATAAAATCCTACTTTTAAAAGATAGGAAAGGCTCCAATTCACTTAATGGACAAAGTTATTTGAAGTAACTTGAGACCAATCCGTTAGGTTTCAGGAAAACAAAAGCATCTGAAACTGGTTCATTTCAACCTTTTTCATTATTCCTCTATATTAACAATAACCACATGACTTGAAAAATGTATTGCTGCACATTCTCAGACTTCTGATTTCTCTTTAAGCTAATTGCACATTTTATTAACCATAATGAGGGAATTGCATGTTCTCATCTAGGGGAGCCTAATCCTCAAAGATTTTTATAGGACCCTGCGTGATTCACCCTTGCCAAAATACTTCAGTGGGCCCCATATGCTTGCCTTTAATACAGTAAATATTTGCAGAATCTTTGCAAAACAATGGATAATACAACTTTAGAATGTGTTGTCTCTCTAATAATAACCCAAAGTACTTTGCACAGTTAGTTCAAGAAATAATAAATAAGCAAAAAATGACATGGTCCAGTCCAGGGAGATAGAGGGAGGGGAAGGTATTTCAGATGAGGTGGGTGGGGGGGGTGTCTGTACACACATCCATGTGCATGTGAGTGGGAGGGGTCCTGTCTTCAGAGAGGTTCAGAGGGTGTTTTCAGACGTTACGGGGCCGCTTGGCCCCGTACTGAAAACAACCCTTTCATTCCCCGCCAGGGTCACCCCGTCACGCCATATCAGACGTGCCAGGAGGATCCCGGCGGGTAATCAGGGAGGGGGAGGGGCTGCGCGGTGCAACGTGCGGCCGCACGGCCCCGCCCCCTCCACGCACCCCGCCGCCCGCCCTCCAGGGAGACGGGCGGGCGGCGGGGCCACTGCGGCCGCCGCGTCGGGCCGGATGTGCCGTGGCCCGGGATCCCGCCGGGGATCCCGGGCCGTGGCAACCGGCCAGACGTTACTCTTTTTTGGTCCCCGCTGGGGATCTTTTTGACCACGCTTCCCGGGACATTCCCCCGGCTAGCCCGGGAAGCGTGGTTCAAATTGACCCCATGCGGGTATTGACCGTGGCGAACATCTGGCGGCCGCCAAACAGACGTTCGAGCCACAGTGACCACAGGTGGGTATTCACCGTGGTTCACTGTGATCTCGTAACGTCTGAAAATACCCATATTTTCTAGAAAAGTGTTTCTTGATTAAATTTGGAACCAGGGTAGTGCCCTTTAAGGCTAAGTTCTGCCAGTGGATCCCCACCATTGGGATCCAAATTAATTCAGCAGAGCTCTCACAGATGCTTGAGATCTGCCTGTGCATATGCAATTAGAGAATCTAATTTCTGTGCAGCAGACTTTCTTCAAAGTACCAATATACCACTGGAATGTCATTGTAAACATTCAGAAAAATATGGAATACACAGGCAACAACAAAGAGGTTAATGTAACCCCAAAACTAGAATGTTGAGAGATCTTCTGCAAGTCCAAAATGCTAGGCTGCTTGTTTCTACAAAACTTGAAGGCTAGATTCATAGTGCAAAATAATCAAGATTAAATATCCTTTTGTGTACATAATTAACAATGGTGCATTTTTACAGCAAAGCTTTTTTTAAAAAATTGGTTTTACACTCTTTCCACTTGCTAATAATGCAGGTATGCATGGTTACACAATGGGACATATTCTGGGTTTGGAGAGCAACAGAAGTATTGTTTCTGTATGTGCAAGACAGATCTGTCATTATTATGTGTTTGAGACAGAATTATCTTAATGTAAGCCAGCTAAAGGAAACCACTTTAAAAAAGCGCACTAGCCTCAAGAAAACACTTAAAGTAGTGAGACAAAGACAAAAAAGAATGAGAGCCCATGGTTAAGGCATAGACTCTATAAATACCTGGGTTTTGTGAGTCATCACATAAACATTATCCATCTGTCTCCTCTGTCTCCGGATTTGGAGTCTTTAATCATGAATTACTCTTGCATTTGTGACTCTCTCTCTCTCTCCTTGACCATGTTCTTCTTGGAATCATTAGTTTTCAGGAATTGAGGTTTTGCCATTACAGCATTTCATACGAACTTCCAGCTAATATTGGAGGGAAAGTCCATTTTGTGGGATTTCAGGGAACCCTAAATATTCTCCTAGTGTCAACAACCAGTGATAGAAGCTTTGGTTTGACTGAATGACCTCGGCATTGTGAGTGGGGGTGAAACCAGAATTGTGCTAAGGTAGCGGTAGGCCTGAAACAGTTTATCCAGGAAGATTTCATCTTCAGCAGATCTACCCAGTTTGATCAAGTCGAGTGCAAGGGGGTCTGGGCTTAATCTCGTCCCCCATTCCATTGGAGATCCAGATCCACTTCTACCCTAGCACAGCATCTAGCATCTTGTACATGCATGCTAAACAAAAAGCTAAACATGCTCAGGAAAAGATTTTGTTTACTAAACATGCACAAGACAGCGCTGCACTGGAGTAGGAGTCAATCCAGATCTCTGTGTGGAGATCCAGCACAGTGGGGAAATTGTGGCAGATTGCCACATACTGATCCGGAACCGCAGATAACAGATCCGGGATCTGGAACCATGGCCAAAACGCTGATCCGCTTCAGATGAGCAGAAGCCCTCCTTCCCTGATGCTTCCTATTGTGCACTCTTCCCAGATACAGGCAGCAGCTATTACCCTCCTCCACCTCTGCTCCACCCCTCTTTCCTGCCACTGTTAGGATCCAGCTCAATGGGGAAGGGGAACCAGCAGAAAGAGGGAAGGAACCCCAGAGACAGACTTTCTGCTCCCCCCTCCTCTGGTTCTGTTCCTCTGCCACAGGTTGCCTGTGCCCACTTGGGAGAAAGAGGGAAGGGGAGGGCTAGGAAGGGTTGAGCGGTTCTCATTTAGGATTTGGGTTTCTGGCTGTGGCAGCAGCATTCTCCTTTATTCTGATCTCAGCTATCCCACATGTGAATGGAGGTCCAGGTAGGAAGCAAGGGCCAATGACAAGAGCTTGGTCTAAAGTAGGCCAATGACAAGAGCTTGGTCTAAAGTAGCTTTTCAGTCTTGCTGAGAGTTTGACTGGTGTCTACCAGTCAAACTCTCAGCAAGACTGAAAAGCTACTTTAGACCAAGCTCTTGTTACAAAATGTAACAGATGAGGAACCCATTTATTTTGGGATTTCTTTGCATCATTCGTTCTCCTCCATCTCCTCTCCCTCAAAAATCCTAAACCTGATACCATTGGGCACACAGATCAGCAAGTGAGCATCAAGCATCATTTATACCAAAGGCATTCTTTGCAGGACAGTCCCTCCTGTACTAACTAGAGTCCATTAAAGGGGAATGAATGCTACCTGCCGTCCGAGTTATGTGCATTGGCATGTGTGTTTTGCAGGCACTAGGACTGGATCAGGCCAATGAGAAGGGCTTGTACAGGAGAGGTGAAGCCAGATTGCTCATGAACTAATTTGAATTGGCAAAAGGTGACTTTCAAAAAGTGCTAGAGGTAAACCCGCAGAACAAGGCTGCAAGGTCGCAGATCACTGTCTGCCAGAAGAAGACAAAAGAGCACAATGCCCGCGACCGGAAGATTTATGCGAACATGTTCAAGAAGTTTGCAGAAAGAGATGCAAAGGTTTGTCCTGTGTTGCCCTCCATTATTGTCAAGCCCACGTTAACTCAGATTGTTGAGGAGTTTCAAGTGAATTTGGTGGTAGTGAAAGTGCCACAGTAACAGCCAAGGAGACTGTGTTCCAGTAACCACAGAAGTTACAGTGCCTATAGGAGTGGGGTATATTTGCCCCCAGAGTCATAGCCTTTACATAGAGACCAAATTTGAGAAATGCAAGAGTAGGTGTATTTCTCCATATTCCTACCATTTACGTGGATTGTTTATTTTAGAGTAGGGATCGGGAACCTCTGGCCTTTGGGTCAGATACAGCCCCATCCCCCTTTTCAATCTGGCCTGCCATGGCTCCTCTAGGGTTGCTATTGCTGTGATCCACTGCCAGGACTGTGCCAGCTCAAGGTGCTGGGGCAGTGGGTGGGGTGGTCTCCGTCTCCAGTCTCAGCCTCTCCCCAGCTAGGAAGATGTTGGGGCTAGAGCGTGTATGGCAGGCAGACAGGGAGGGGACTGCTACTTCCTGTTGCACCAGAACTTCCAGCACTACTTTTTACGTCTGTGGCCCTCCAGTCTCCAAATTTCTGGTGTTAGCATTTAATCAGAGGCTTCTTTTTTTGAACTTTAAGCTCCCTGTGAACTAAGGAATCCAGTATGCATAAGTTCTAGATCAAGGTTTTTTATTTTTTATTTTCCTTTTGGAAATAAGACAGTTGTTGTTTTCGATGTTCTGTTTGGTGTATTTTTGTTTACGTGGTTGTATGTTATATGTTGCTCTGGCAATGGCCTAAGGCCACGTCAAATAAACTATTAATTATTATTATTTTATTATTTATTTTAAATTGCCAATGTGACCTCCAAACTAAAAAAAGGTTCTGTACCCCTGCTTTAGAGACCACTTTCATGGGACTTGATAAAGTGTGCCTGGAATGTGGGCCTTGGCCACTAGGAACAGGCCCTAACTTAAGTTTCTGTCGAACAACTATTTGGTCTATCCCTGGTTACTAATGACTGGAATTATATCTGTAATGTCATTCAGTTCTGTGGCAGGGCCAGGGATGAAAGCTGGTGGGAAACCTTGTAAAGTATCAAGCTCCTATATTGCAACAGGAGTCAGTTCCTCTAAGAGTGTTTTTATACCAGCGCCTCCCCACCCATTACCCACCCATCATGCATGTTGCAGGGCCGCATTGGCACCTTATGGAGTCCTGCAACATGTATGATGGGTGGAGAGGCGCTGGTATAAAAACACCCTAAGAGTGCAATCTTCCACCACTGAAAGCTCCCATTGATTTTAATGGTGGAGCTTTGTCCTGTCTCTACTACTTTTTGAATTAGGGGAATGCAAAAGAGTGACTCCAGAGCCCAGTTCTTCACCTAACTTCAATTAGTCAGGAGATATGAAGTTAACTTTTGCTACTGTAAATCTCTTAGGGCGTTTTCAGACGGACAAACGAATCCTTGATTTAAGCTGCTTTTAGATGAGCGCGGTGCACTCAAGTCTGAAAATCACACACCTTTGAAAAAAGAGCGTGGATGAGGTTTAGACGTGCAAGGGTGCGCATTATCACACTCGCACATATTTTTAAAGGTGCGAATGAAAGACCTCGATCATCGAGGTAACGCCTTTACAAAAATGGGCAAGTACGATAACACATGTCCCTGCATGTCTGAACCCCGCCCATGTTCTTTTCAAAGGTGCGTAATTTTCAGACATGAGCGCACCGCGCTCATCTAAAAGCAGCGAGCTTATTATCTGGTATTTACAAACTCCTGTCCAGACGGACATTTTAATGCTAGATAACTTTAATCCTTGATAGTCCATCTGAACACAACCTAGCTGTTAATCAGGAATTCGAGTCTCTGGGATGAATTTCAATCCCATGGTGCTTTTTATCTATACTCAGCTCACTGATTTCTGGGATTGAAGCAAATCTGATTTTTCTGATTTCTGAGTTGAAGAAAATGGAAACTTATCCCATTGTTCTGCAGGTATTTAAACTTGGCGCACTGCAGTGCATTGCAGACGATGGAGGTAATACGATCACTCCACAGTCATGTGCCCCTATGTACCATAGAGCAAGAAATGCCTAGAGAGGATGTCAGGTCTTTACATAGGACTCTGTGGCTATAATGTAGGATTAGTTGACTAATGCTTGATAGTCATTCAAATGGACAGTATTGAGGATTAATTTAACATCCGGATATCATAAACCCTAGCAAGATAGGGTTTATAAAATTGGATGTTTTTCCTAATCATAGATAATAATCTCTGATTTGCGGCATTCAGACAGACATCTAACATAGGAATTAAGGCTTTAATTTCTATTTAAATGTCCATCTGAAAACGCCCTTAGCTAGGAAAGCAGAAGTCCCCAGTCTTGACTGAAGCCTTTCATATGCCTTAGAAAATCTCTCAGGAGAACTGATTTCCTTGGCGTTGCTCCGTATTTGATAAAGCACCTGGGAATATTTGAATTTATAGTAACTTCTGCTTATCTCATCACATGGCTTTTTTGCTGTTTTGTCCAGGAGGAGGCCAGCAGAACCATAGAGGAGCAGGATGCCGAGAAAGCATCTTCCAATCAGGAGTTAAAAATGACAGTGACTGAAGACAAAAACTCCAAGGGGCATGTATGACAGAGCAGAAGAAGGCAAGGAGATTCTTCTGAATTCAGCCTGCACAAAAACAGGTTTCTGCAGAACTCAGGACTCAACAGTGTTTGTGTAAAGCTTTTTACAGTTTGTGTGATTGTGGAGGCAAAATGCCTAACCAGCAGCTTCACAAGAAAATATTAAAGCAACCCTGCTGCTATGAGTATGCTCAGCAGTGGAGCATGAGCAGAGGGAAAGCGTGGTACCACTCCAAGTGGAACAAATGGTTACAAAATACAAAAGATGGCTTTTGGCTCTAGAAGGTTTTACTGAGGCCGCTCATTTCAGTTTGCATCCACTCTCTTTGTGCAATGTCCAGGGGGCAGCCTCTCAAATGAGCTAGAACATAGGAGCTGCGTCATTTAGTATTGCATTTGGTTGTACTGTAGTAGCACCACATGGGCCTTGGGGGTTTTTTCAGTAAAACGAGACCCAAGTGCTACCAATTCAAGGCATCGCGCTAGCACTACTAGAACAAAGTGATAAGCAGTGCACCGTGACTTCAGTGTACAGCAACGTTATGGACTCCAAAGCCAGACTCTGTCATTTCTTCCTTTTTCTCTCTGTCTTGTGAGATTTCAGATGGGTTTCCACAGTACAGCCTGGCTCTCTGTGAGCTGTGCAATCCAAATCACGTTATTCATTTTAATGAATGTTTGCCAGTCATGTCCAGCACTGAGGGGCTTTTTTGGGTTGGTTAGTCCTTTGGAAGAGTTCCTGGATGAGTTTCCTGAGCTATTACAATGGTAATGTAATAACTTGCATGTAACTACATTTCCATCCATTTCCTTGTAGGAAATGGCTACAATGGCTCCCACAAGCACTGTTACCATTAAATTTCTCATTGCAGTATAAAAGCTTTTTTAACGGGATTTACAATTTGGCCATAAAATAGTGTCACATTCTGGGAGTTAGTTTGGTTATGTATTTTGCTTTTATTGGCAGTGCTTGTCTTTTATGTTTAAAGCTGCACCCCAATTTTGTTTTACCAGAGCACAAAACATGCTTTTTTCCCCAAAGACACCCTGAAGTCTACAAACTAGTTTAATTTATAAATTGAAGTTTTGCAGCTTTCTAGGGGTTTATGCATGGAAGAAATGATTATGAAATACGGAGGCTTAAAGCAATTATGGGGCTTTTACTGCACATGCAGTAGCACAGGTTCCCATCTGGCCAGTGTATAGCTTTTATCCAGGACTCTCTGCTTTTATAGTGTGAGCTGTAACTGTGTATCCATAACCTGTAGAGCACAGAAATCCAGTACATTGTGAACTGCAGATCTCTGCTGGAGAATACACGTTTGCAACATACACTGTTAATGCTGAATTAAAACCTATGTCATCCATCTTTCCTGAACTTTAAAGGGATGCTGTCGCTACCTTTTTAAAAAAGAGAAAAAGGCTTCTTTTTTTTTTAACCTGTTTGTAACTCCGCTTTTGGAGCGTGAAAATAAAACTTCTTTTCCTATCAATTTTTTCTCCGTTAAGCAAACACAGCATCTTATTTTACGGTTCCTTCCTGATGCTGCAGAAGCCAGCACAACATGCTCTCACTTTACTGTCACTTGACCTGTCATTGTAACCTTGAGAAACATGCACATTCTGGTAATAGAAACACCCACCAAGAAACCACTCATTATATAAATGAATAGGGAGCGTCTGTGCTAGGACACCTAATGCCTGGCTCTCATTGACCGTCACAGGGTGTTAGAAGCTTGAGGGGAGGATATAACCTTTCCTACGGAGCAGTCAAACAACCTTGGATTGAGACTATTTTGTTGTATTGGTGTGGGGGTGTGTGATCATGACACAATTTAAGGCAGGTTTAAAAACCACACCTTAGTATTAGATTTAAAAGAAATTTAGTATATTTACAATGTAAAGGACTGTTCCCACTTGAAATATATACATTTAGACACATTATACATACATATTATACAAGATGAATACATTTTTGGCCTGAACAGGCTAACAATGTCTATTTATAATGAGTCCGCTGACATGCTAGAGCAGAGGTGGGGAACCTTTTCCCTCCTAGGGGCCACTTTGAAAATTAGTACAAGCTCTGAGGGCCACATAGAAGTTGTGGGCAGGGGTGTGTAATACATACGCTCAAGAAACTGAGGGTTCAGATCACAGGTATCCCCTATCCTTGTGTGCATGCCCTGATTACTGCTCCCTTATCCTGAGCTCATTTTTCCATGTAGGAATGGAATTTAGGGGCCAGATTCAGGAAGATGAAAGGGGCCACATTTGGGCGACAGCCCTAGGGTTTCTCACCCCTGTGCTACAGGCTCCATTAGGACTGCAGATTCAAATTTATCTTCATTTATTTCTCTATAATGTTACAGCAACTGAAGACCCCAAACAGAATGTGTAGATAATGTAAAGGACCTAGTCTCACCCAGCGGGCACCAGGAAAAGTTAAAATCTGCCCTTATTTCACCTCAACATGTACTGTGCCTTAGACTGCAGCTTTTCAACATATGCTTTTGGTTTGAGGTAGCATTTGAATAGGAACATTTGCATTTCTTCCCTATTCTGTGTATTTGTCAGAGACTTTTATGCTGTTTGAATGGATTTGTGGGGACACTATAATCATCTTATTTTACACACTCTTGCTAAGCAAATGAGATTTGTTCCTATCCTTGTGGTTTGGACAGATTTGCTTGTTGCTATACAAGGTCTTCAAAAGGTGATGTGCAAATGATGATGATGATTTACTTTTGAGTGCTAGTAAGAAAAGCCAGGCAGGCAGCCCCGATCCTTGCCTACACTAGGAGAACTGTCTGTCTCTTGAGACAGTGGGGGCAGCTGAATCAGTATGCAGTGCACTTCAGCTGCACATCTTAACAAGAACACACTGGGTGTTTTTACATTAATGCAAAACCCCAGAGCAAGTCCATGGGTACACCCCCATGCCTGTTAGCTTTCAGCTGTGCCTGGATCCATTTTAACCAGACCCAGCAGCTGCCAGAGCCCGTGGTCCGCCCGCACGGCACCCCTCACCCACAGCATAGCATTGCGTAACACTGTGGTGTTGCCAGGGCAACCCCCACCCTAGTGTAGGACCGCAGCAGCTGTCCACCAAGCAGATGTATGGTGGCTCCACCTCCAATTGGTGTCCCTGGGGTTGGACTGCCCACTCTGCTGGCAGTGCTCTGAGATGTTCCAAAGTGCCACCTGTGGGGCAGCCCCAGAGCAGGGACAGCCTGGCAACCTCCACCCTAGTGTAGGACCGCAGCAGCTGTCCACCAAGCAGATGTATGGTGGCTCCACCTCCAATTGGTGTCCCTGGGGTTGGACTGCCCACTCTGCTGGCAGTGCTCTGAGATGTTCCAAAGTGCCACCTGTGGGGCAGCCCCAGAGCAGGGACAGCCTGCCTACCTCTGCTCCGCTGCACATCTAGCAGGTTGCCTTAAAATGGACAGCCCACCTGTGTGAAAACACCTACTGTGTTCAGTACAATTTTTTTCAAAAATTCTCCTCAAATGCCTTGTCTTTGGCTAAGCTTGTAGTTAGTGTGTCCCTCTACACCTGTTTGAGGGTGCGGGGGGGGATCTTTTATCTGGAGCTAACAAAGTAAATAAGTCTTTGGAAACTCAAGTCCCCTATCCCTAGGGGGCAGTCTCCATCACTGAGCGCATTCCCACGTACAGAAAAATGCTGGTATTTCTAAATGCAGGCAATTTAACAATGCACTTGCATTTATTCACACCAGCATTTCATTTGCGCATTCAAGCAATTTTAAAGACTGCACCTTTCATGTTCCCACAAGGCCCTCAGGTGCTGGGGGTGGATGGAGAGGAGGAGGAGCAGCTGTCACAGCACCTCGCTTCCCGGGCTCTCGGGTCAGGGATCGGGCAGAGCCGAGAGCCAGGAAGTGAGACGCTGTGTAACTGACATGCGGACACCGACATTCTGACAGGAGGATTTATGCGGGTCATTTCAAACCCGCACTTGTAATGGTAAGTTTTGGCCGCTTGTCAATGCGCTTAGAAAACAACCGCAAGGACGGTTAAAGAAGTGCATACTGTCTTTCACGCTTCAAGGAAATATGCGGGGGAAAGAAAAAAGTGCTGGTTTGCTGTATGTGGGAATGTGCTCTCACTGTCTTTCCAGCATTACTCAAGGCACTCCACCTTTAGGAGCATGTGTTTCAGGGACGGTGGATCATAAGGGCAGAAAGGGGTGGTGCC
Source organism: Sphenodon punctatus (assembly GCA_003113815.1). Lineage (NCBI taxonomy): Eukaryota > Metazoa > Chordata > Lepidosauria > Sphenodontia > Sphenodontidae > Sphenodon > Sphenodon punctatus. The sequence continues at coordinate 1,394,893 of QEPC01012575.1, read as the reverse complement.
CTGCTTTCCCTGAGCTCCCCAGCCCTCGATGCTGCTGCCCTGCATTACCATAATCAGAGCAGGAACATGTGCAGATAGCTGCTCTCTGCTTTTGCCTTCTGTACATGTGCCTGCTTTAACTGTAAAGCACACAGTGGGGATGGAAGCAAGAGTGGGAGAGAGCTTCCTCTGGACTGCACTGCCCAGGTGGGGCTGGTGAGGCTCCTGGAAAATCCCCTCCAGCACGGCACAATAGCAGAGGAGGCTGGAGGCGGAAGCTCAGGGACTCCCTGTAGTCCGAAGCCGCTCAGCCAATCAGCCTGGCTGGGGGGGCCATGGAGTCAGTGCCCCCAGTCAATCACATCAAAGAAAAGCATCAGGAGGAGCTGGAGCCATGTTTCCCACCTTTCCTCCTCCCTCAGAGCCTACCCCAGTCCAACGGAGCAGATCTGAAAAAAATGGTTGCTGGAGCTGCAGCCGGGTGAGTCTCCATAACCTTCCTCCCCTTCTCCTTTCTTCCCCCTCCCCTCATTTGGCATCCCTTCTTCCACACTCTTGTTTGGGCTCCCCCCTTTTTTCTTTCTTTCTCCCCCTCGCCACCGTTTGGGCTCCTGCCCTCTTGTCTGGACTCCCCCCATCTCCTTTCTCCCCCTCCCCCACTTATTTAGGCTCTCCACTTCTGCTTTCTTCTCCCCCCACTTATTTGGGCTCCCCAATTCTGCTGTCTTCCCCCCTCCCCCTCATTTGTGC